>JASDQU010884809.1:32613-63109 GCA_032191745.1 Picea mariana
GGGTTTCCTCGGAGAATATCTGTCTCTGTGTTTCTCATATATGTGACTGATGCGGAATGTGCCTGTGTTTATTTCTCTGCATTATTGTGATCATCATTCAGTATTTCTACAAAGAATTTTAAAAAGAAGCATAATTGTTTAAGCTCAGTAACAACTGATTCACCCCCCCCTCTTAGTTGTCCAACATTGAGGCTGCACGATCGACTTTACATAGGATAACAATTAGTGTTGAGGCTGCATGGAGCTGGGAAGGAAGAAATTCCAAAAAAATCGTAAAGAGAAAATCTCTCATCTATTTTGCTGAAAGTCTTTTTTTTTAGGTTTGACTCTTTTTTAGAATGGCATCAAGAATGTATCAACAAGTTATGATTCCAACATTTTATGGGAAAAACTATGATACTTGACCATTTAAAATGAAATTAGCATTTGATTCATATGATCTATCATATATAGTAATGAATGGTTATGTTAAACCACACAATGAGTCTATTTTGAGTGTTGATGAAAAGAAAAAGTTTGATGAAAATAGGGAAAATAATAAAAGGGCTTTGTAGATAATTGGACAAGCATTGGACGATTCAGTAGTTGGAAGGATTAAACCAACCACTACAACCAAGCAAGCATGGGACATTCTAGAGACAACATATCAAGGCACTAGTAAGGTAAAATTTCCAAACTTCAAGCACTTAGAAGAGAATTTGAAAAGATGCAAATGAAAGATTATGATTCAATAGATCAATTTACATATCGTGTTACAAATTTGGTTAATCAAATAAGACAAAATGGTGATGATATAGTAGATCATAAGGTTGTATAAAGGGTTTTAAGAATTTCTCCTAGAAAATTTGATGCAATTGTTGTGGTAATTGAAGAGGAAATCCAAGCAAAGGAAGAGGAAATGCAGGATTCATAGGAAGAGGAAGAGGAAGAGGAAGAAATAATTTTCAAAGAGAAGAAAGAAATAATCAAGACCCAAGAGGAAGGAGAAATCAAAATTTCATCTCAAGGGAAAGAAATAACAATCAGACATCAGAAAGGTATGACAAATCAAAGATTCAATGTTATTACTATAATAAGTATGGTCACTTTGCAAATGAATGCCAAAAGAAACAAGAATATATGAGAAATAAGAATGCAAATCTCTCTGAGAGTAGTTATGAGACATTCTTTATTACATGTGATGCAGCGCAAGAAAATGCAAGTAACATTTGGTTTCCTGACAGTGGTTGTGTTGAGGGGTCTTAAATCCCTTTAACTCGACAACAGGAACCAAACCCACCACTGAGGCCCAATTAGACTCTGCAACATTTAATAGTGGATTGATTCTCCAGATCTATCGATCTGGCGAAACAATCTATGGGCTTTATGTAGTGATTGACAGGATATCTTCTTATGAAAGTTCCTCCTTCAATTTAAATGTTCTCTTTTGTATTTTCTCTTATTATATGGGTCAGATAAAAAGATGGGTTTTGGTATAAACCAGCTGGGTAAAAGGGAAAATCTTAATTACTGAAGAAGTGTGAGCTTGGGATAACCCTTGTGCTCAAGCATGCAGACAAATATTTTCACACCTGGGACAAGCCTAGTACTAATACATCAACTTGTTGGTATTTCAATTATTGATTGAGATACAATTATCAAAAGAAAAACATACATGCAATACAATGATGACAATCAAAATAGTTTCCTTAAATCTAACCATTAATCACACATTAACACAATAATTTTCTTTCCATCATTAAGAACAAGAACTGCAAAGAAATATTGAATCAACCAACTTATCAATAGATTGAGAAGATCTTACTCATTACAACATCCATTCATGAAATAAAGTTGGAAGTAGTTCCTCCTCACATCCAATCATAGATGCCTTTGGTGAAAAACAAAAGTTTGTCTCTGGTCCTAGATAGGACTTCTCAATTAAGGTAGTTCTGAAATAGTTCTTTACAATTTAAAAAATGAGGGTCTTTGCAAAAACTGTCCACCCTTTCTAAAAGATTTATCCTCTTATTTATAACAAATCATTAACTAAAAATAACTATCAAGAGTGCAAGCTAAGTAAAACAAAACATCACCACATGGCGCTTCCATCTCTCTTTCTTCTAAGAGTCATTGAATGGCTTCCCTAAGGTGGATGAATCATATCATACTCTGACCATTTGACGAAGAGTTCCTTGCATGTGTTGGCATACGGGAATCTATGTTGGTCCATCGGAGCCGAAAATATGTCCTTTACTTCTACTACTTGTGCTTGATACTTGACTATTTTAACACTTAACTGTTGTAATATTGTTCGAGCCTTGATCGGGTGCTCCATGAACTATTGTACTTGAACTGTCACCATGTTTTTCACCTTTGCTATCTCTGCAGTCCATGTCAAGTCATGTTCTACATGCTGTTTGACTATGTCATGGAAGTCGAAAAATTCCTCGGGTGAGCCAAATTCTGGGAGACCGATGTCTCTCATCTCCTGATTGATCTTGACTCAACTCCTTTCGTAATCGACCAATTCTTATTTAATATCCCACTGAGGTTCTTCGACCATTTTCACCCAGTATTTGACTACCATCCTTATCCGATCTATGTTGTTTTCCCTTAGCACCTAAATGTCGTGCTCTTAGGCATCTCAGTGCTTTTGAACTGCAGTGATGTAATCAATTCTTTCCACTTCTTGGTGGGCCTTCTCATACCATATTTCCATGTATTTTCAAGTCACTAGAGACATAAGGGTGTCTTCTTGGAAATCGACTATCCCTATAGTGAAAATGTGTCATTCATTCTTGAATTTTCCATAAGCGTCTTGGAACTCACTTCTCAAAAACATCATGGCTTGTGTGGAGTCCTGATAGTATTTCACCAAATGGCGTAGATGCTCCAACTCCTTTAGAGAAACAGTCAACTCCTCTTCCTCTTTCCTTTCTCTATCCAGGGTGTCATCTATGATCGCCATCCCTACGCTGATAAGCTTGGACATCTTGGCATGCTCTGTGCCGATCAATTTTTCCTCTATGGTGATGAGGATCGAACTGTCCAATGTAAGCCTCCTCTTCTTAGTGGTCCTCTTAATGATGGATTTCCTCTTTTGGTTGTAGGCGATTTCTTGTATATCGACGAACTCATCAACAGGTTCGGGGATTTGTTTTTTTCCCTAAGTTAGATTATTTCCCAGGCTCTCAACTATGTATATATGTTCAAGGTTGGGTTATTGAACCTCATCTATATGTCCTAATGGATCAGCCTCTGGTTGTTTCTCATCAAGTGGTAAGATATTGACCAAAACTGAGGAATCAGAGGCAGGTTTGGTACTTGCTTGGTGACCTGCTGTTCAAATGCCAATTTCTTGTTATGGAATTTCTTCTTCTCATTCTCTTGATCCTAGATCATCCCTCGAGCTCAATGAATGTTCTTCTCATTTGGTATGAATGTATGAATGAGAAGAAACCGTATAAACCAGATAGAACACTACATGGAAACCATAGGGTATGAATGTTCGCTTCTTGTCCTTGACTAATGTGGCGTTATAGCCTTGCAGGATAGTCTGATAACATATTTCTTCCACAATGAGTCAGTCTGGGACATGAGTGGGAAGGAGATGTGTTGCCTCGGTGGCCTCGAGTACCATGATGTAGTTTGAGCTATGGATGTTGCAAATAATCTTGGGCATTCCTTCTTAAAAATAATAAAATGAGTGCAAGCGATGAATTCATCGCAGATGAGTTCGTAATATTTTTTTGTACCTGTTTTCCCATAGTATGATGAAGTCAATGTGGAATGGGATCTCCACAACATGCCATCTTAAATTCACGATGATGAAGACATTCCTTGTGCAGATGACATCGAGCAGGTACGAGGCCATGTAAAAAGTGGGTTCTTCCCCTTCTTTTGGCATCTGAGACTGCTATATACAGATGCTCAATTGTTTAGAAATTATTTCTCCCCATTTGAAGATGCTCCTGAAGATCGCCACTGTGTATGCCAAAGGTATCCATGCTTCCAAAAACTTGGAGCAATCCTTTTCTTCATATAGTCGACATATGAGAGCAATCAAATAGATGTATGGCTCCCTCAAATTAATCATCCCATACCAACCATTTCTATGGTTAGTGAACTTCTTGTCCTCCTTCCACCATGAATCCATCAATTGACTGGTGTCATGGAATTCATAGAACTTCACCACAAAGTTCGTGTTGAGCCGCTCCTCTGGGTCCCTAAGCTTGTAGTATTTCCAAACTTATGTCAAGAAGAAAAATCTAACCAATCCACTATTCTCATCGTTGATCAAGAACTTATTCTCAATCGTATGATCGATTAGCCATTTCAGAACCTCTATGGAAGGGAAAACTAGGATTTTTCTTGCCACCATGTGTAAATATGGTCGTCGGATGTTTGGGAGCACCTAGTCATCGAGCGCCCTTATGTCCGGGTCATTATGTGGGATATACTCTGGGTATTCTTCTCAGTTAATTCTGTTGAAGAGATCCCCCCACTATGGGATCATTTATTTGGATTCGATGCTTGCTTCTGTCTCACCAAAGGCTAGAGGTGAGACACAAGATTTCTTTGTTGATGTTTTAACGAAATGCTTCACCCTTAGAGCGTAATCCAACTACCTCGTAGCCCCTGGAGAAGAAAATTTTCCTGTTTCAACTTCTTTTAGCTTGGGTGCCCTTGGCGAGCGTTTCATGGTTGGCTTTCTCGGCGACATTTTACCTGCAGCTAGAACATAGTTTAGAGACTATGCAAGAACATGAGATGTATATATAAATTACAACCAATGAATTAACAAACTTGAATACATACCTCTACATATTGTTAAACCTGGTTTTGATAATCAAAGGGCTAGTACAGTATTGAGACGCTTACTTTTCTCCTTTTGATGCTCTAGAATTCAACTTCTATGCAGAATGAATTTGTTCAAAAATTGTTCTAGATATTTAAATAGGGATGAACTTACCTTGTTGCATCACCCATTCAATTCGGGTTATGAGTGCAATTTTGTTAAATCTTCCGCCAAATCTTCAAAGATATCTAAACTTAAATTCATCGTGGGTTGATGGCACAGGTGCAGGTGGTAATGTGGTCTATCGACGATTTCAAATTGTTGTTATTTAAGCAACACACGAGGTAGAAACAAATGTTGGATCAGGCATTAACTGGTCTATTAAATTTCCAAATAAGATTGTATCTTATGCCGCAAACATCCCATCATTCCTCTCTTTCAGTTGGGGGATTGGGGTTCAGGATTGTTCTTCAAACATTTTTGTTGATATCTTCTTGCAAACTCTTTGACGTCGATCGATATTTTTGTATATAGATGATGTGGAAAAGATGACTAGGAGGCATGACTGGGAACTCAGAGAACCTGAATATGACTCGGGATGAAACTAGGTCGTATTCCCCCTTACATGGTAAAGACACATGGAATTTGAGATAGGTGACTTCATTTGCTTGTGTTAATCGGAATCAAGACTTTCTTTAGGCTATACATTCTAAAAACAAATCCTATCTTGCCGACACAAAAAAGTATCAAGGATCAATGATCGACAATAAACCTACCCAAGCACTCTTGGATCGACTCTCTCGAAAAAGTCTCGATGCCGAAAATGCATCAGCAATCGGAGATCGGCGATATGTTTGTCATAGATAGAATGATTTTTTTAACTTTTCTGGATTTCCCCGACCTCGATAAAGTGCATTGGTCATCAACTATATCTTTACGCCCTTTGTTAACGTCTATCCTTCTCATATTTTTGTTGGTGTCGAAGGGGATTGGTTATCTCTTGAAACTTTGTGAGCACAACCTATGCAAACCAACTCCACCTTTTACCGATGTCGATGGGGATCGATGCTTGGTGACTGTTGTAACTTTGGTTCCTTTACTTGCTTCGATTTTTCTGATGCCAAACCTAAGTGCGTTAGGTGAAGTTCTAGCTGTCGATTAGAGTATCAAGTTTTTTTTTTCTTAGACATGAGGTTTCACAAGTTCAAAAAAACCTGACTAGGTGATAAGAGTCATGAAAAAAAAACAATGATAAACCATTTCCCAAAGTGAAAGCGATTCAGACAGTGAAGAAAACAAGTAGTACCCAAAAAGTGATAAAATTTCATAAGGCTTTTAGGGTTTCTTGAGTGCTCAACAAATGACGACTTACTAGGATTAAGTAGAATCTTTGTTCCTTCCCTGGGATTAGTTGATGCAGAAGCTAGTTAAGAATTTAACTGCTTTTGTTTTTCTTTTATCAGAGTCTCTTATATCCTTGCATTTGAAATTCCATTGGTTCATGAATCAGGGCTTGCCTATGGGGTTTCAACCTTTATTCCACCTTAGTTCACTTTGACCATGAACCAAGCCTTTTTTTTACAAGAGTTATCCAGGTGGATATCGGTGTCCACCCACCCTTTCCGATTGGCTCAAAACAGTTTTCTGGCAATTTTGGCAATTTACTATTTTTAGTAGGTTTTAACTTTCGAGGCCATTTTGAGAGCCTAAATGAAGGTTTTTCTAGATAAAGGTTTTCAATGATAGATTAAAGCATCATTTATCCCCCAAAATTAATCTCCTCAATGATACCTTTCCAACGAGCTATCGTACGCCTAAAACGAAGATCGTATGCAAAAGTTACGACCCCAGGAAGTTGATGTACTAACTTACCCAAACGGGCCCCACATGACTTTTGGCGCTTCATCTCCTAGGGTTAGGTATTTGGATGTATAGGGTTTTTGGAATTCTTGTTTATTGTAAAAAGGCCTTCAAAGCCTCATTGTAATCATCTTCTTGCAAATGCGAGTAGCTGTCACATCTCTTCTCAAAGATAAGCTGCCACCATTTTAGCGAGTCTTTCACTCTGTATTTTTACAGTCTCTATACATTTATTTCATTAATAGAAATCGTGTATTACTGTATATCTGTGTTTATGTTTGCATATTTGATAAATTTCTATTATATTATTGAATATTTTCGATATCTCTGTGAATTTCTTTGTTATATATCCACTCTCATTTTGTGTTGAAAATAATCTGGATCAATGGTATCAGAGCAGGCTGCTCTTGATTGTTTTTTTCAGTGCATGTCCCCGACGAGGTCCGAGTATAGAAACTTGGGTCTTGAGCTTGTCTCTCTTCAAGACAATAACTCTCGCACACCCAAGAAACCCTCAATGGCGGAAGAAAAGAAAAATGACGAAATAGATAATCCTATCAATATGTTGCTTGAGCAAGCTCTTACGCGATAGAGGGATGAAATGATGGATAATTTTTCCCACATCCTTAAACGCCTGCCGATAGAATTAGGGGAATATTCATCAAGTGGTCACTTTGGAGGCACCTCGCCTTTCAAGGTACAAGTTAATTTTGATATTCCTGTATTTGAAGGACAAATAGATGCAGAAGCCCTAGAAAAATGGTTAACTTTGCTAGAAGGTTATTTCTTTGTTCACAATTTTTCCGACAAGGAAAAGATCGCCTTTGCACTCCTTAAAGCTCTTCCTCATGTCAAAAATTGCTGGGAAACTTACTGGGAGAAAAGTTCCACAGAGGAGTCTGAAATATATGGGGCCGATTCCACTTGGGAGTTTTTTGTGGATGCGGTAAAGGAACAGTATTATCCTGTTGGCAACTATGAGGACTAGTACATGAGATGGACCACATTGTGAAAAAAGAGGGTCCAAGCAGTTCCAGAGTTCACCAATACCTTTCATACCTTGCACACCAAGCTAGGTATCAAAGACTCTAAGTAACATTTGGTTCTAAAATACAGTGGGGCTCTACATAGATACATCGAGACTGAAATGGGTTTTCTAGACATCTCATCACTCAGTGTTGCTTATCGATATGCTATTAAAATTGAGCAGAAATTTAAGCACTAGAACAAATGGGAATTCGGGTCTGCAAATCCACAACAACCAAAGTATGGCAAAGATGGCCCTAACAAACAGTCTCCTGAAAACTAGTCCAAGACACAAGAAAAGAAGGGCCATGGGAAGACAAAAAAGGAAACTGAAAAATGGTGTGATTTCGACAAAATCACCTGGAACAACACCGATGAATGTCGCTCAAAACAGTCACTGGTGGCCGAAATCAAAGACAAGGAGCCAAACCCTGATTCAGAATCTGATTCTCAAAATATTGGTAAAGGACAAATCATTGATACAGACCCCACTGCTATTGTCGTGACTGCAACAATTCAACTAGAAGAACCAACAGATCCTGAAGAGGGGGAGTTCCTTTTTCATTCACAGATGTGGGTGAAGGGGACCTCGCTGCATTTTAGTGTTGATAGTGGAAGCCAAAAAAACCTCATCTCAACAGAGGTCATCAAATAGTTGGTATTGTCGACAACACCACACCTGCAGCCATACAACATCGGGTGGCTTCGGCAAGGACGAGATCTTCGTGTCATCCAATAGTGTCAATTTTCATACAGAATCCAACCCTTCAAGGATGAGGTATTATGTGATGTTGCCCCACTAGATGTCTGTGATGTTCTCTTGGGCCAACCATATATGTGGATATGCCATGTTGTTTATGAGTCTCAACCCCGTGGTGTCATTGTTACTTTGGGGGGTCATCTCTACAGAATACCAGAGGTAGTTCCAACTATTGTTCCACCTAAAAATTGTTGTAAGGTAGTATCTCACACTGCAAAATTTAACTTCTTCACAATCAGTTCAAAAGGGGAACAGAAGGACACTGCAACCACTACAGCCTCTCCCCCTGCACCTTCTATCCAATAGAAGCAGGTCGATAAGGTTGCATCAAAGCACAAATATTCCTTCTGCACACCATCCTCTCATGTAGCTCAACTTGTTGAATAGCCTCAGCTTCAAGAGGTTCATGACAAACTTCCACAAACTAAGCAGTGCGACGTCTCCAGTAATACAAGCAACTCACCAAGATGCAAATCCAGCAAACACTTTTCCCTCTCCCCAAGGAACTCAATGAAATAGATTTCATTGCTTCCTAAGGAGGGAGGATTGATCCAAGTGGATATCGGTGGCCACCGACCTTTTCTGATTGGCTCAAAATTGTTTTCTGGCAATTTTGGCAATTTACTATTTTTAGCAGGTTTTAACTTCTGAGGCCATTTTGAGGGCCTAAATGAAGGTTTTTCTAGATATAGGTTATAAATGATAGAATAAAGCATCATTGAGACCAAAAAATGAATCTACTCGATGATACCTTTCCAACGAGCTATCATACGCCTAAAATGGAGATCATATGCAAAAGTTACGACCCCGAGAAGTTAATGTACTAACTTACCCAAATGGGGCCCACATGACTTTTGGCACTTCATCTCCTAGGGTTAGGTATTTGGATGTGTAGGGATTTTCACATTCCTTTTTATTTTAAAAAGTCCTTCAGAGACTCATTGTAATCATCTTCTTGTGAATGCGAGTAGCCATCACATCTCTTCTTAGAGATAATTTTACAGTCTCTGTACATTTATTTCATTAATAGAAATCGTGTATTACTGTATATCTATGTTTATGGTTGCATCTCTAATAAATTTCTGTTATATTATTGAATATTTTCGATATCTCTGTGCATTTCTTTGTTATATCTCCGCTCTCATTTTATGCTGAAAATAATCTGGATCAAAGAGTCAAGTAAATCATTCATTGGCACCAATCATTTTATTTATCATCATTCACTTGCTACGGTGTTGCTCCGCTGCCAGCGAGTGTCCAACACCCCAACATCACAGACATTTCTTAGCTTCCAGAGAGCATCTATAGCCCCAGCGAAGGTATCTGCATACCCTCTCGTTCTTTTCACTCATTTGATATAATTGATTTATTTTGGTAGAGATGCCCTAAGCAAGTGGGAGAGTAGGATGTATGTTATCTGCAAGATGAGATGGTTAAGGTGAAATATTTCTAGCTCTCTTGAGTTACATGTGGTCCTTTCCAGCTTACCATATTTTCCTTTAGGTTTTACCTAACCACCAGGCGGACACTTCATCACTTTCCAAGGTTGTTTATTTGCAAAGGTTAGATGCAGAACTTCTTTATGACAACAACAATTCACCCAACGTTTCTTGTGTTGTGTGTAAGCATGATTCAGAAACATAGTTTTCTATACTGTATGAATTAATTTCAACCAATGCCTTGTATAACACAATATTCAAAGCTCAAAAAATACTGCAAAAGATAAAACACAAATAAAGGATTCCATAATCAACCTACCTAAAAATAAAATATCATGAAAACACACACATTTTTTTTTAACAGAAATATTGTTTTAGGCCTTGTCCATTCACCATGAGCATGTCAGGTTCACCCCTTAGATTTTTCAACCAATACGTGCCTTCCCCAACTTTCCTGGCTACCTGAAAAGGTCTGAGCCATATATTCAGAAACTTTGAATGTTTTCCCTTTCGCTCATTCACTCTGTCCCATTTCAGGACTAAGTCTCCTACTTCAAAATTATTCTCTTCAGCCTTATGCTTGTCAAACCAAATTTTAACTATCTGTTGATGAGTGATGACCTTTGTTTTTTATTTCTCCCTTTCTTCCTCCAGCATCAGGAGGGTATCAATTCTCTGTTGAATAACCAATGAGGGTTGTCCTCTAGAACCCTGAGCAGGCTGAAGAGATGGAAGATATATCCCATTCAGTAGAATGGCTTCTTGTCTGTATATCAGAAACTATGGGGAGTTCCCTATATCTTCCTTGGGTGTTACTCTATTGGCCCATAAGGAATTAGGATGTGAACTATGCCAATTCTTATTGTCTGCAATTATTTTCTTCAATATATTCACTATGTTCTTATTGGTTGTTTCTACCACTCCATTCGCCTGTGAATAGTATTTTGCAGAGTATCTGATTATGATTCCTTTGTCTAGAGAAAACTTTGTTAAAAGGGTGGAAGAAAAGTAAGCAGCATTATAAAAAAAAAAGAATGGAAGGCATACTAAACCTTGTGATTAGTTGTTGTTCTATGAATTGGATTACCAACTTTTCGTTTACATGAGCTAGAGGGACAACCTCTACCCATTTTGTGAAATAGTATGTGGCAGTCAGTATCTATCTATGTTGTTTTGAATAACTTAGTGTAATTTATCCTATGAAATCTAACCCCCATTGCTCGAATGGTATGGATATGTCCACAGGTTGGAGTGGGACAATTGTTATCTTTTACCTCCATGCATTCATTTGACAAGTTTTACAGTTTCTAGCATGTGTGAGAATCTCTAAACAGAGTAGGCCAATAATAGTCAACTCTTAGTATCTTGTGAGCGATGGTATTCCCTGCAAAGTGTCCACTTGAAGGACCATCATGGAGCTCCTTCAGAACCATGTCTACGTCATCACATTCTGAGACATCTTAGAAGTACCCCATCATAATTAATGCGAAAGAGCATCGAATTTATGACGCAATATTGTGTTGATTTTAGTTTGAGAGCTCTCCTTTCCTTAGGGTGTAGGTTTTCTGGGAAAGTCCCATGATGCAAGAGATACATTAGTTTCCTATACCAAGGCTCCTTCCCTGGGGTAACATATAAATCGTCACTACACCATAATTTCAATTCATTCTCCCACTCGGGGTGTTCATTTACTAGGTCATGGGCTTCAATGGCTAGTTTACACAATCCTTGTCCTTTAACCAATTTGGAATGTTTTATATATAGATTAAATTCTTGGACCACTTCCATCCAATTTCCTCTTCTTTACCCCATCTCTTATTCAATGAATAGGGATCAGACTGCAGGATGAGGCACAATGAATTTGGTGTGGTTTTTTAGAATGTAAGATCTGAAATGTTTCACAGCCTTTTACACCGCATAAGCATGTTTGTCTCTGGAAGGGTAATTTATTTCATCCCCTTGGATATTAGTGCTGATAAATGAGACTGGTGCCTTATTGTTTTCATCATCCTTCTGAGTCAATACTGCAACTAACGATTGGTTAGAGGCAAAAGTATAGAGGAAAAAATATCTGCTAAAGTCGGGACTTCACAACACTGGAGCTTGAGATATTGCAGTATTAATATTGTTGAAAGAACTTTTTCGTTCATCATCCCACTTAAATTAAGAATCTTTGCGGATCATTTTTTGCAAGGGTTTGATAGTTTCAGCGAAATTGGGGGTGAACTTCCTCACAAAATTGATTTTTCCAAAGAAGGATTGAATAGCCTTCTTGTTTTGGGGTAAGGGAAGTTGAGTTATTTCCCTAGTTCATTATGGGTCTATGTGAATTCCTTATTTTGATATAATATGACCTAGTAGTTTCCCTTCCTCGACACAAAAAATAGTTTTCTTAGGGTTTAAAGATATACTGTATTTCTTACACATTTCGAAAATATGGGTTAGGTTTTGGATGTGATCTTCTCTATAATTTTAATACACAGTCATGTTGTCCAAATAAACTACTACACATTTGTTGATTAGTTCCCAAAAATCTACGTCCATGGCCCTTTGGAAGGTTGCCCCTGCATTGATTAACCCAAATGGCATGCATTTATAATCAAAGGTTCACCACTTGGTTCCGAAAATATTTTTCAATCTGTCTTCCTCTGAAACTAGAACTTGCTTATAACTTGAAAAACCGTCGAGCAGGGAGAAAATATCATAACCAGACACAGTCTGCAAGAGTTTCTCCATTGGTGGAACTGGGTAGTTTTTCTTTTTCGGATGCTCTGTTGAGGTTTCTGAAATCCACACACAGACGGATCTCCCCAGATATTTCCTGACAAAAACCAAATTTGCTACCCAGGAAGAGTGTCTAACTTGAAATATAATTTTAGCATCTAGTAATTTATTTAACTCCTAACACATGAGGGTTTCCAGAGATAGGTGGTACTTCTGGAGATTCTGCTGGAAGGGTTTTATGCTAATTTTTAACGTGATTGTGTGTTGAATGATATGAGTGTCATAAGTATTCAGATCTCGGTAGGACCATGAAAAAACATCTTGATATTCTCTGAAAAGTTTGATATAGGCATTCCTTTCTTCTTTAGGCATTGTCTTTCCTAGATTTATATTTTTATGGTTTTCCAAGGTTCCTAGTTTTACAGTCTTGTACATGAGACATGAGCTCCCTGTCTTTGTGTTTTTTGACCCTTTAAATCTTTTCCTTAATTCAAAGAGATTCTTCGAATTGGCTACCCCTTTAGGTATCGTGTGAAACCTCGGTTTGTCAATCAAGTGGTCTATTCCACCTCTTTGTTCATGGGGGTCTGTTTCTACTAGTTGCTACTGGAACATTTCATCGTAAAAAATTTATGATCTGTTCATCTCCTTCAAATACTTTCCAATTAGAAATATTGTTGCGCACTGATGGTTTGTATAGTAGATCCATAGTGAACGAAGAGGCTTCATAGTCTTCTAAAGGGGATATCCTCAAGGCAACAGTGGGTAGGGAATTAGCAATAGTTTTCTTTTCTCTGGGGCTCACTATAATGTTAAAGGCTTCAAAATGTCCTATTATCTTGTGCACTTCTTGTTGATAATTCCTCTAGTGGGGAGAGTTGTGTATAATGTTCCTTAGTTACCTAACGATGATTTCAGAGTCTCTAAAAACCTTTAGTTCTTTAACGTTTAAATCTATGGATTTATTTATCCCTTGCACTAAAGCTTCATAATCGACGATGTTATTAGTGCATTCAAATTCTAGTCTGCGGGACAAGAAATTTTGTTTCCCCTTCAGATCAATGAGGATACACCCCGCTCCTGACCTTTCTTGCGATTTAGACCCATAAAAGTACAAGGTCCATACTTGCGAGTGAGAACCATCAAATTTTTTATGTTTATTAACTTCTACCTCTCCCCTTATTTCATCTTGGGTTTCCAATAGAGGTTGTTGACAGAAGAGGGTTTCTTCCACCGTCGTCGAAACATTTTCTTGAAAAGTAATTTCGGATTTTTGAGTAAGAGGAACATCAGATGAGATAGGGGAGAAATTACCGAAATCGGAGTCGCAGGTGTAGTTTCCTAGCATAGGGAAATATGCCGAAGAGGGTTCATTGAGGGATTCTAAATTGGTGACAGTATTTTTGAGATACGTTTCCCTATGGATCCCAATCATGTTTGTGTGTCCCTTTAATGGAAACCAAAGGTGAGCCCAATCTGTGCTAAAGTATCCATTCAACTTCTTGGACCAATCTCGACTAAGTATCAGTCCATAATCTCTTGGCATATCTATCACAATGATGTCAATAACTTGAATTTTTTTTGGGTGTGTCGCCATTCTGATCATGACATCCTTGAGCTCTCCCATAAATTTCACCTGAGTTCTCTCTAGTTGTATCACATGTTTATCTCTTTTGAGAGGGGATGTGTTTAATTTCTTGTAGATAGATAATGGCATAACATTAGAGGATGCCCCTGAGTCAACCAAGCAATTGTGGAGGTTTTTGTTGAAGACTTCAAATGCCAAGAGGAACGGTGGGACAAAAAGATCTCCTTTTTTATCTTCAGAGAAAGCATTTACAATTGGTTTATTTCTTAGATCTGTAGGGGCTAGATTTTCAGCTTCGTCAGTGCTTGTTATAGGATTTTCTACTGACTTCAAGGCTTGTAAAAAAAATTCCTTCTGCTGGGGAATTATACACATGTCCATGACCGATACATTTTCTTTTAATCTTTTTAAATGTTCTACTATGTTGTAGTCTAGCATGGGAGATTCTCATGTATGGATATTTATAGGGTTTCTTTGGGAGAAAAAAGGTGCTTTCAGGTGATCGGATGTTGGTTTTCCTCAAAAGTTTGGGCAATGGTAAGGTCATTTGAGACGAGTTGACCCCTACTTCACATTTTCATATCCAAGACCTCAGCGGGTGGTTCTTGAACCTCAAACAAATCATCGAAAGACAATGGCAAGTGAGGGTCCCACAACAACATGGTTGTTTCTTTCGACAGATCAAACTCTTCTTGATCAACAATATTCATCATTGAGACACTTTATTGTTCGGTAAGGGAAACCTTGTCTAGGAACCCTGATGGCCATCAAATTCATGACATGCACCCATTGTGGACAATCTCTTTCAGAATGTTTCTCTTGGTGGTAGGTACAGAAAGAGTCAGATGTTACATTGTCTAGGTCGATGTTTAAGTTGGTTGGGGGAGGTTCAATTTCTTTGAATGGTGGGTTTCTCTTAAAAAATGCTTTATAGGGCCTTTGGCCTTGGTTTCCTTCCACTACACTTCTTTTCATGTCTATGATTTCATTTGAAAACTTCTTAATCATCCTTTCTAGGTATTCTATGTCTCCACTTCCCTTTTCCGGACCTTGTTCTGTTTGTTTCCCTGGGGGTCTTGTCAGAAAGAGTCCTCTCTGTATGGAGTTTGAGCTTCCTTCGAAAATAGCGAGACCTGGTCCTCTTTACATCCCTTCATCTGGAATTCAATTGTTTTGGCTTCCTCGAAATTCTTAGCTAGAGTTTTTTTGGAAGCCCTTTTTACAAACATGGAAATAGAAGCAGGGAGAGCATTAGCGTATACTTTGATTTGCAAATCCTGAGTGGGTTTAGCTTCGGGTTGGAATTTGTTCAGGATAGTGGTGAATCGTTGATTGAAGTATTTAACCTTTTCTTTTGAACTAATGGTGGTGAAGAACAACTTAGCCATCAAATCTCTTGTAATGGTTTCTTCTGCGAATTTGTCTAAAAACTCCTTTTGAAACATCATCCAACTCGTTATGGACCCTATAGTAAAGTTAAAATACCACGTAGAGGATGAATTCTCAAAGGTATAGGGTAAAATCCTACATACTACATCTTCATGTTGGACATTCATCAGTCTAATAGATAGTATGAACTTTTTGATATGGTCTTCAAGCAATCCATAGGTTTTAGGGTAAAATTTAGGGAGTAACTTTTATGGATGTCGGAAAAGGTTATGTACTCATCCGAGGATTGTCAGAGCATCCCTGGCCAACCAAGGTTGATTATTTTGAGTTGGGTTTTCCCTTTATTCATTATGATCATTCTTATCTTCCATGCCGTCCGACTCCGAAGCTGAACGATCCAAGTTAAACCCTTCCTCGTCAGATTCAAAATCATCAGGCTCATAGTAGTTACCATCTGGTGTTTCGGGGATTAGATTAAAGGGATGTTCTATCTCGATGAGGGATAAATATATCAGGTCTTCTACTGTGTGAACAAAAACCTAGTCGGGGGTGTCGACCACTAGTTTGCTTACTTGTTTTCTACAAGGAAATAACAAAGATAAGGGCAGTGCTCCAATTTGTTGGGCGTAATCTCTTGTGATTCTTTTGAACTGGTTCAACTCCTCTTGTGGAATAGCATAAGGTATTTCAGGAAATAAATTTTCTTCCTCTTGCTGGGTTGAGTTACTCATTTCTGGAGTACTCAATGTATGTGGGTTGTCTTGAGAATGACTAGCCATGCATGTGGGTTGTTTTAAATCTATAGGTTGTGTGAAATATTATATCAGAAATATTGTTAGCCATTCATTCATTCAGGTCCTCATTCTAGCGCCAATTCTGTTGAGGGGTCCTAAATCCATTTCACTCAACAACAGGAACCAAACTCACCACTGAGGCCTAGTTAGACTCTGCAACGTTTAATAGTGGAATGATTCTCTAGATCTATCGATCCAGCCAAATAATCGATGAGATTTACGTAGTGATTGACAAGATATCTTCTTATGAAAGTTCCTCCTTTAGTTTAAGTGTTCTCTTTTGTATTTTCTCTTATTAGATGGGTCCAATAAAAAGATGGGTGTTGGTATAAACCAACTTGGTAAAAGAGAAAATCTTAACTATTGAAGAAAGTTGAACTTGGATAAGCTTTGTGCTCAAGCATGCAAACAAAGATTTTCACACTTGTGACAAGCTTAGTACTAATACATCAACTTGTTGGTATTTCGATTATTGACTGATATACAATTATTGAAAGAAAAACATACATGCAATAAAATTATGGCAAAAAAAATAGTTTCCTCAACTCTAACCATTAATCACACATTAACACAATGATTTGATTTCCATCATTAAGAACAAGAACTACAAAGAAATATTGAATTAACTAACTTATAAATAAATTGAGAAGCTCTTACTCATTACAACATCCATTCATTCAATAAAGTTGGACGTAATTCCTCCTCACATCCAATCACACACACCTTTGATGAAAAACAAAAGTTTGTCTCTGGTCCTAGATAGGTAGTGCACAAGGAAGGGTGCAGAAGTTTGTCTTTGGTCCTAGAGAGGTTTTTGCCTAATCTAGGAAATATAAAAAAGGCAGATATTTGTTTATTTTGTGAACTTTTTGTTAAATTTGGTGATATTTTTATTTTTTGTTATTTAAATTACATTATTACAGTTTTGAATGCATAGTTGCTCGAAAAATTTAAAGCACTCATACAAATTCAACTGTTCAAATATGCAGTTCCATACAGTTCCATACTGTATTTCGGACAAAATTGATGAGATGCCAAACGTTTAGACTACACGTTTGCTTCCATGGCCGTATCAATACACCACGACCTCAAACATGGTAATGGTAATAGCTTTGACCGAAGTGATTCATTATGCCATGGCGGTCGTCTCCTGCCATATCTGTCTCCTTTGAAGGGCCACTTACACCGCCTCTGCACTGGATTTATTGCAAGCGCTGACACCATGAATTACTGGAAACATTGCAAGGGTTTTGCAAGTATAAAGAAAATCATAAGTATTTTCTTTTTTTTAGAACTCAAGTCACTCGCAGGTGTTGTGTCCTGTGTTGAATGATAGTTGTATGTAAATCTAAGTGGATTTCATTGGTCTGTTCATGAATGTATTGTGTTGGTTGTAGATGACATTTCTGATTTTTTTACAGTCAAACTTCAGTCATTCAAAAGCGTGCACTCATTGGGTGCTTTAATTTCAATAGTGATAGCTAGTTTTATGATCTGTTAATCACATAGATTCATTTTAAATTCAGATGTATCTATATTATCAACACATAGATCAAAATGATCGATGTTCAAATTTTCGGGTGTTTAAATTATTTGTTCTTTAAGATGATTCAATCCACGCACCAAAAGCAACTACACGCATTCTAAGGGGCGGCATCTCAATTCCTTCATTTCAAAGCGTCAGCGCTAGTGAAGTGGATATGGAGGGAAGGATTCAACAGAGAAGCTGCCCTACTTTTAATCTAATATACAACCTAGAACTCTCCCTGCCGTTCTCTCAGAGTCAACTAATATAGAAACTAGATTTCTCCTTCCCGTTCTCTTAGTGGCACATTTATTTGAATGTAATCCACTTACCTTGCTAGGTGTAGGGTAGTAGTTTGAATGGATGGGAGGGAGGTTTTTTTAATTTTCCATCAAGGTTAAATCATATCAATGAACTTTAATAATCAGATGATTTTTATTATATTATTTTATATTTAAAATAAAATATACAATAAAAAAATTATCTTGTAAATTATTATATTGAATTGAAAATTAAAAAATAACAATTTATTCTGTATTTCATTATTAAAAAATAATGAACAGAAATAAAATAAATATGTACTGAGAAAACAAACAATGATAGAACTCAATTCTTATATTTGCAAGCATGGCTTACCTTTTTCTTAAAGAAACACACAAGACAAATTAATGGATGTTTTCCATTCTCCCAGACAAGACAAATTAATAGATGCTTTCCATTCACCCTCACACGAAAGGTGATGGAGTGAATGCCATAGATCATTGACACTAATAATGTATGGATTATGGCGATTAAGAACTTATAACTAAACAATGTAATCCTTCAAAATTATGATGAGGTTACAAGCGTGGTGATTAAGAATTTATAACTAAACAATGTAATCCTTCAAAATTATGAAGAGGTTACAAGTGTTTATTATTTATAGAATTATATTGGAGATCTTTAATATATAATAAATTATGGTGGTTAAAAATTCATAGCTAAACAATGTAAATCTTCCCAATTAAAATGAAAATACAAGTGTTTACTATATTTTGAATTATATTGAAGTTTTTTAATACAAAATTAAAAAATAAAATATTATATAATAAAAAATAAAAAAATCCAATATGTAAGGTTTAAATCATTTAAACAACAATACATTTAAACAACTTTATGAAGAAGATTCCATAAAAATCGAATACTATTGAGATGTGGCTAAAATAAAGATTTGTAACTTTTTTTTCTTAATCGTTTGAAAAAATCTCTTTACTAATTCAAAATCAATAATTTAGTAAATAAAAAAGAGATTATTAAAAATAAATAATAAATTAGTAATTTAAATTTCTACTATAATAATAATAAAAAAGATAAATGTAAATATGATTACTTATATTATATTATTAATTACCAATTTGTAATGTTCTTGGTCATCCATGTCGGGTCACACTATGCCAAAGAACTCTTACCGTTTTCTATGCGAAACATACTGTAAGATATCCAGTATCCAACTGAGCTATGCCACATAACTTTTCTTTTTTTGAACTGCATGCAATTAAGATACATACACACAGAACTATTACGAAAGCATTATATATATAACGTGAACATACAAATACATCTATAAATACACAGATTCACACTGAAATAATAGTAAACATATACATGCAGCATATACAAGAAATACCCATAAAAATAAACACAGTTATAACCACACATATGACAACCCGTAAAAAATAAGCATGTAAATAACAATGCAACATGTAAATTTATCACACAATTGACACTTATCTTGGTAATAATGTCACCAACTGTGTGTAGACCTTCCACGAACCTCCCAGCCTTAGACCAAAATGTTCATCACTCTCAACAGTGAGTCACCCCCGAGATGGGACTAAACTCCACCCGGGTAAAGAGATTCCTAACTAGGCTAAATGATCATAGACAACAGGAAAGACTCCGTCACAGGTGCCAACTCAAACTAATATCCTACAATCCCTCATTCCCCACATGCCTGTCCCACCCAGGAAGTGTGCTCCTTCTCTTCTCAATAATCCTTCGACTGCCCCACTTCCTTCTCGAGCTTCAGCAACAAGCCAAACAGGAAGTCTCAGAGCACTGTAGCTGCAGTTTAGCACCTTCAAGAAATCAATTCCCAACAATGCTTTCACTTAGAGAATTTCTCACGGGCCTGACAACCTGCCTCTTCAATATCCCACGGGCCTGACAACCCACTTCTTCAATCCATCTCCCAGGCTAACCATCTACACGAACACAAAATGGTTATGGATACAGGTTCAGGTACAGTCATGGAGGTATGAAAGATAGCTCAATCAGTGTGTGCATGCTCATGGATGATTGACTGGATGATTGAATGATGGAAAAGATGATAGGAAATTAACTAATTCCTAACAATATGTATGCATGTACCTAACTTGACACTTGTCATGTTGGGAGCTACTTTGGCCCACTTGGCCCCAACTTTCGAACTTATGATAGAATAATTACCCATACTTTATACTTTAAGAAATATTAATATAATATTCCTTTTTGGATTAAGCTCCATAGCTTAGCCCTTTTTCTTAACTTTTAGGCCCCTCCCTTTCCCTAAATAGTGGATTTTAGTCCCCCATCTCTTTTATCGTGGTCAGTCTGCATGCAACAATGTATTTATATTAATTATGAGACATGTACAAAAATAGGCGCACTGGCCTTTAAAATCTAGGCTCTCTGGCCTAATCAAAACATAAGAATCGTAGCTTATAATAACTGGCTCACCATCCTATTAAAAAAAACATATACACAAAGGCTCGTTGGCCTTATAATCATGCGCACTCAAGATGTTGCGCGCGGTATCCTGGAATGTGCACACTTCATCATTTCACTACAAAGTACATGCGCGCACTATGCCATGGAATGAGCATACAAAATGATATCAAAACAACTCACCATCTTAAGTACATTTTCATCTAGATTACAATTGGGCGCGGCCTAGGGATATTACAATTACTAGCTTAAAATAACTGGCTCACCAGCCTATAAAACAAAGAATATACACAAAAGCTCGCTGGCCTCACAATCATGCGCACATAAGATGTTGTGTGCGGTATCCTGGAATGTGCACACTTCATCATTTCACTGCGCAGTACATGTGCACACTATGCCATGGAATGTGTATACAAATTGATATCAAAACAACTCAGCAACTTAAGTACATTTTCATCTAGATTACAATTGGGCGCGGCCTAGGGATATTGCAATCCCCTCCCCTTATTTATGCATTGTTCTCGGTGCATCATGTACCCATGTACAACAAAATTTCAAAAATCCTCAAAAAGATGCGGGTATTCTGCCCGCATTGCATCCTCATGATCCCAAGTAGTTTCCTCGGGATTGTACCAGGTCCATTGGACCTTTACAAGCCCTATGGCTCGATTTCAGAGCTGTTTGATTTTTCGATCTAGAATGTGTATCGGATGCACTTGGAAAGCGCCTTCTTGCTCCACCTGAATCACATTCCAATCAATAACATGATTAGCATCATGTATATATTTCTTTAGCAATGATACATAGAATACAATATAAACAGACATAGATGCAAGCAATGCAATGATATAAGCAACTAGACCAATCCTCTCTAGGATTTCAAACAGCCCACAATAACGAGCTGCCAACTTTGAACAGTTTCCCAAGTTTAGGAAACTTCTGTTGGATTTCACTTTCAAGAACACATGGTCACCCACTTTAAATTCCCTGTGCGTTCTGCTCTTATCAGCATATCTTTTATGCTTGTCCTGTATAGCCTTCAAATTTTTCTTTATTTTTATCATTTGCTCCTCCGTTTCCCTGAGAAAATCTAGCCCAACCACTGCTCTATCAGTTGGGCTATCCCAGCTTACTGGTGTGTTTCACTTTCTGCCATAAAGTGCCTCAAATGGGCTCATCTTTAGAGATGCCTGGTACCCATTGTTATAATCAAACTCTACCAAGTGTAGGTAGTCTTCCCATTTTGATGGTCTATTCATCATATACATCCTCAACATATATTCAATCACTTGATTTACCCTCTCTGTTTATGTTGTAACTTTCTTATAAAATATTCGTTTGACGAACAGTTTACACCATTAGAAATATCTCTCCTGGCTCTTTTATTTGAGCTACAGAGACAGAGTGTACCTTCGGTACACCTTTGTCTCATGGTTTTTGAGTTGCTAAAAATGCTCTTAAGGCCCTAAAAAACGCGTTGCAAAAAGATGACATTCAAATGATATAAATGTAGCAGAAAATCACTGGTTTTCTGCTGTTGTTCACCCTTCAAACGACTTCATGCACATAAATTTCAATCTATGCACCTGTATTTACCATGTACATCAATAACATAAGGTAAATCATGCTTCGCGCACTTTAAAACCAATGTGTATCACTTCTTTGTCATGCCAATAACTTGCGCGCACTACTTTTATGTTGCACGTCAATACCCACTGTGCACAGTTTTGGGACCCCGCACTGATATCCACCGTGCGCAGTTTTTGTACCACGCGCCAATATCCACCGTGCACAGTTTTTTTTTGTACCGTGCGCTGATATTCCACGTACATTTCACTCGATGCGTTGCAGCATGCCAAAGTTTAGTACGCCCCACCGTGCACCAATACTTTGCATGCACCATTCACTAAATTGTCGTGCGACCACAGTTACCCACATTGCGTGCACAACTACCATACTCCACTGCGCTGTGACAACACTGCGCACACCACGCATGTCATTATTATGTGTGTGCACACCGCTCAATGATAAATTTATCGCGCGGTCTTGTACACCAAAATTTTTCCTTATATATAGATGAATATGAGAGAAGGTTTTTAAAACTGTTGAAGTATGTCTCTTTCATCAAGGATGAGACAGTTAAGATCCAGAGGTATTTGAGTGGATTTCCATCTGTCATCAGTGACAAAATACAGTATGATAATCCCAATACATTTGAGTAGACCATAAGGAGAGATAAATGCCTTTATAATTAGCAAAAATCAAGGCCAACTTTCCAAAAAGTTTGGGAAGACAAAAAGAAATTCAAGGTGGATCAAAGGAAGAAGGAAGCTAAACCACCATTCTTTAGAAATAATCCACAGGGAAAACAAACTCCTAGAGAGCCCAGAATGATTGAAATAGGGGGTCAAAGGCCAAGGCAACCACCTATTCAATGTTGGGGTTTTAAAAGAGATCACATGTTCAGAGATTGTCCTCACAGAGGTGAAAAAGGGAGGATTGTTCACAATATACAGCAAGCTGAAACAATGGAGGACATGGGAAGAAATGCGCCAAGGATATATGCAGCCCTGGACAATAAGAAAACAGAGTATCATTCACATATGATTGAAGTGGAAGGTATGATCAACAACCAAACCATTGTTATTTTAATTGATTTAGGAGGTAGTCATAGTTATATAGATCCTAAGATGGTGGAAAGTTTGCATTTTGCCAAGAAGCAAGCATGCGAAATCTTGGTTGGTGCAGCTCGCTACCAGGGCCAAAAGAAAAGTTAATGAGATGGTTAAGTCATGTCTTATGGACATGAATGGGATGAACACTAGGTTAGATTTGAACATCTTACCTTTAGGTTTCTATGACTGTCTGATTGAAATGGATTGGTTGGACCAACATCATGCCATCCTAGACTATCATAACAAGGCCTTTACTTGATTGGAGGAGGAAGGGACCCTAAGGAAGGTGCAGGGAGTTCCCAGGGAAGTAACCATCATAGTGATTTTAGCATTGCAGCTGAAGAAATGTTACATAAAAGGGTGTCAAATATTTGCATCTCATATGGAGGAGACACCTAAAGATAAGGTGCCAAATTTGGAAGATTATGCAGTCCTGGAAGATTTTGAAGATGTGTTCAAGGGGGTACCGGGACTATTCCCAAAGAGAGACATTGATTTCTCTCTAAATCTAATGCCTAGAGCAGCTCCAGTTTCAAAGACTCCTTACAGAATGAGTACACCAGAGTTGAAGGAGTTGCAAATGAAAATTGAAGAACTTCTGAAGAAGCGGTATATACGCCCAAGTGTGTCACCTTGGGGTGCCCTAGTCTTGTTTGTAAAGAAAAAGGATGTAACATTAAATTTGTGCATTGATTTCAGACAGTTAAATAGAGTGACTGTTAAGAACAAGTATCCTTTTCCAATGATTGATGATATTTTTGATCAATTGAAGGATGCCAAGATATTTTCAAAGATAGATCTTAGATCAGGATACCATCAGGTAAGGATTAAAGAGGAAGATATTAGCAAGACCGCCCTCAGGACAAGGTATGGTCATTATGAGTTCATAGTGGTGCCATTTGGGTTGTCAAATGCACCAGTTGTTTTCATGTGCTTAATGCATGGTGTTTTTCGAGAATATTTAGACAATTTTGTCATTGTCTTTTTGGATGACATTATTATATATTCCAAGTCAAAAGAAGAGAATGAACATCAATTGATGATGGTTTTGCAAGTATTAAGGGAGAATCAGTTGTATGCCAAATTGAGCAAGTGCTCATTTTATCAGAAGAAAATTTATTATTTAGGACATATCATTTCAAAGGATGGGATAGCAGTGGATCTTGAGAAGATAGAAGCTATTAGAGAATGGTTAGTGCCAAAGAATGTTTCAGAGGTGAGATCATTCATGGGCCTTGCGGGATACTACAAAATATTTATCAAAGGATTTTCAATGATTGCACCCCAAATCACTTCCTTGCAAAGAAAGCATGTGAAGTTTCAGTGGACATTAGATTGTGAAAAGAGTTTCCAACACTAGAAACAATTATCAAGAAATGCTCGAATATTAAGGATTGCAGACCCAAATGAAGACTTCATTGCATGCACAGATGTATGTTAAGAGGGACTTGGTGGAGTCCTCAGTCAAAATGAGTTTTTTATATGTTATGAATCAAGGAAGTTGAAGGAGCATGAAAAACACTATGTCACTCATGATTTTGAGTTGACATCCATAGTGAATGCATTGAGGAAATGGAGAAACTACCTCATTGGGAAAATGTTTCAGCTAAGAACAAACCATAATGGTCTTAAATATTTATTTGATCAGCCAACTCTAAATGCTAGAAAAAATAGATGGTTATAATTTCTGAGTGAATATGACTTTGATGTAAAGAATATCAAGGGGAAAGAGAACAAAGTGGTTGAGGCACTCAGCAGAAGAGTGCGTGAAATGCATGCTACACCCATTAACATGTACCAATCAGATTTGAAAACCAGAATTATAGAGGCTGCCAAATTAGATTTGCATTACAAGGATTTAGTGGAAAAATTACAAGGTAATTTGCAGTAGAAAATTGAAGAATACAAGCAAGATAATGATGAAATTCTCATGTACAGGGGCATAATTTATGTACCAAATTCTCAGGAATTGAAAAGTCTAATATTGAGAGAAACGAATAATGTACCTTATGATGGGCACCCAGGATATCAGAAAACTATTGCAGCTGTCAAAATCCAATATTAGTGGTCAGGCATGAAGAAAGAGGTTGTTGATTTTATTGACAGATGTTTGGAATGTCAAAAAGAAAAGGCTGAGCATAGACACCCAGCTGGTTTTATACATCCATTACCCATTCCTCAGTGGAAATGGGAAGTTGTAACAATGGATTTCATCACTAAACTGCCCAGAACAAACAAGCAACATGATTCTATCATGGTAGTGGTGGATAAGCTTACTAAAGCTGCCCATTTTGTTCCAGTTGAGCTCACTCACAAGGCATCTAACATTGTTGATGTTTATATGAAAGAAATTGCTAGATTACATGGCATACCCAAGACAATTGTGTTTAATAGAGATCCAAAATTTACCTCAAAATTTTGGAAGGAATTATTTAATGGATTTGGAACAACTTTGAATTTTAGTACATCTTATCATCCAGAATCAAATGGATAAACAGAGAGGGTAAATCAAGTGATTGAAGATATGTTGAGGATGTATGTGATGGATAGACCATCAAAATGGGAAGGCTACCTACACTTGGTAGAGTTTTTTTTTAACAATGGGTACCAAACATCTCTAAAGATGAGTCCATTTGAGACACTTTATGGCAGAAAGTGCAACACACCAATAAGCTGGGATAACCCAGTAGATAGAGAAGTGGTTGGGCTAGATTTTCTCAGGGAAATGGAGGAGAAAATGATAAAAATAAAGAAAATTTTAAAGGTTTCCCAGTATAGGAAGAAAAAATATGTTGATAAGGGCAAAACTCACATGGAACTTAAAGTGGGTGACCATGTGTTCTTGAAAGTGAAATCCAACAAAAGTTCCTTGAAGTTGGGAAACTGTTCAAAGTTGGCAGCTCGTTATTGTGGGTCGTTTGAAATCCTAGAGAGGATTGGTCCAATTGCTTATATGATTACATTGCCTGCATCTATGTCTGTTCATAATGTGTTCCATGTATCATTGCTAAATAAAAATATACTTGATGCTAATCATGTTATTGATTGGAATGTGATTCAGGTGGAGCAAGAAGGTGCTTTCCAAGTGCATATGGTACGCATTCTAGATAAAAAAATCAAACAGCTCTAGAATCGAGACCTAAGACTTGTAAAGGTCGAATGGAACTAGTACGGTCCTGAGGAAACTACTTGGGAGCATGAATATGCAATGTTGATAGAATACCCACATCTTTTTGAGGATTTTTGAAATTTTCTTGTATATGGGTACATGATGCACTGAGGACAGTGCGTAAATAAGAGGAGGGGATTGTAATATCCCTAGGTCGTGCCCAATTGTAATCTAGATGAAAATGTACTTAAGCTGGTGAGTTGTTTTGATATCATTTTGTATGAACATTCCATGGCATAGTGCATGCATGTACCGCATAGCGAAATGATGAAGTGTGCACATTCCAGTATACCGTGCGCATCATCTTAGGTGCGTGTGATTGTGAGGCCAGTGAGCCTTTGTGTATATGCTATGTTTTATAGGATGGTGAGCTAGTTATTATAAGCTAGGATTCTTATGTTTTGATTAGGACGAAGAGCGTATATGTTAAAGGCTAGTGTGTATATTTTTGTACATGTCTCATAATTAATATAAATACATCGTTGCACACAGACCGACCACGATAAAAAAGATGGAGGACTAAACTCCACTATTTAGGGAAAGGGAGGGCCTAAAAGTTAAGGAAAAGGGCTAAGCTAGGGTTCTTAAGCCAAAAAGGAATATTATATTAATATTTCTTAAAGTATAAAGTATGGGTAATTATTTTATCTGAAGTTCGAAAGTTGGGGCCAGGTGGGCCAAAGTAGCTCCCAACATGACAAGTGTCAAGTTGGTGACATGCATACATATTGCTGGGACTTAGTTCATTTCCTATCATCTTTTACATCATTCTCCCCATGATTCCTTCCATTATTCAGTCATCCAGTCAATCATCCATGAGTATGCACACATCCATTTAGCTATCTTGCGTACCTTCATGACTGTACCTGAACCTGTATCCATAGCCATTTTTTGTTCGTATAGCTGGTTAGCTTGGGATTTGGATTGAGGAAGTGGGTTGTGAGGCCCGTGGGATATTGAAGAGGCGGGTTGTCAGGCCCATGAGCAATTCTCCGAGTGAGAGAATTGTTGGGAATTGATTTCCTGAAGGTCCTAAACTGCAGCTACAGTGCTCTGAGGCTTCCTGTCTGGCCTGTTGCTGAAGCCCGGAAAGGAAGTGGGGTAGCCGAAGGACTATTGATCAAAGAAGATGCACACTTCCTGGGTGGGACAGGCATGTGGGGAATGAGGGACTATAGGCTGTTAGTTTGAGTTGACACCTATGACGAAGTCTTTCCTGTTGTCTATGAGCCTTTAGCCTGGTTAGGAATCCCTTTACACGGGTGAAGTTTAGTCTCAGCTTGGGGGTGACTCACTGTTGAGAGTGATGAACAATGTGGTCTAAGGCTGGGAGGTTCGTGGAAGGTCTATATGCATTTGGTGACATTATTACCATAATAAGTGTCAATTGTGTGATAAATTTACATGTTGCATTGTTATTTACATGGTTATTTTTATGGGTTGTCATATGTGTGGTTATAACTATGTTTATTTTTATGGGTATTTCCTGTATATGATGCTTGTATATATTTACTATTGTTTTAGTGTGAATCTGTGTATTTACATATGTATTTGTATGTTCATGTTTTATGTATAATGCTTCTACAAGAGTTCTATGTGTATGTATCTTAATTGCATGCAGTTCAAAAAAATTTATGTGGCATAGCTCAGTTGGATACTGGGTATGTCACAGTGTGTTCCATAAAGAGAACAGTAAGAGTTCTTTGGAAATCTTGTTTACTAATTCAAAATCAATAATTTAGTAAATAAAAAAGATATTATTAAAAATAAATAATAAATTAGTAATTTGAATTTCTACTATTATAATAATAACAAAAAAGATAAATGTAAATATGATTACTTATATCATATTATTAATATAATTAAGTTTTAAATTTTGGTATCACATAATTAATGTTTACATGTAAGAATTTTTATTTTTATTAATTAATTAATTTTGATATAACATAATTAATGTTGATCATGTAAGAATGTTGACCATATAACATAATTAATTAATTTATTATATTATAGTATTAATGTTGACCATATAACATAATTAATTAATTTACTTATATTATTAATGTTTTTTTTTAAATAAAAAGGCAGGTCCTATTATATTAATATTGCAAAATTACAGAGTTCTATTGAAGTGCCAGTTGTCCTGCCTATTAAGGAAACCGAGACAGCTAGCCATTCCATGCTAGCTTCCAAAATCAAATTGTTAGTCTGTGACCCTACTCGAAGGAAACCAGGATGCATGGCCAACCTTAGTATTAGTCTGTTCATTACTATACTACCGCTACCATTGCTATAGGCTAGAAGAGCTACAGCTCTGTTTTGCATCAAAAAGAAAAGATTTTATAACAATAAACAAATAGGAAAACCTCTTAGCCGGTGTCCTCGTGGTCGTCCTTCTTCTTGCTGCTTCTGACTGGGATAGCATAGAATTGCACACAGGTGGGGCATTGGTGCCTTGGGGTGGCACTGGAGTAGGCGACATATAACATATCCAGGCGTTGATTGATGCAGATGGCTCTAAAAATTTGGTCGTCCACCATGATGTGTACATCGAAGATTAAATTCAGGTGCTCCGGGTGAAGAAGTGGTAGCTGGTCCTATGAATTCTACAGAGTGGAAGAGGGGGGAGCTTCCATCCGTGTGTTGGCCTCCTCCTGGTGCTCTCGCTTCCCACTATGCTGTCTCATTTCATCAGGAGGTTCGTGGATGTTTCCTTCGATGCATCTTTGTGTCTCTTCCTCTACAAAGCAAGGTGTGAATTCCTCATTTGGAGTGTTGCTGGGACCGTGTTCGGCTCTTAGTACAGGGGTCCTGGCGTCCACTCTGAAATAAGCGGGGGGATCCCAATTGTCTGGAATCGTGAAAAGGAGGCTCTCTGAGTAATTCTAGATGGATTCCTCTGGAGGAATCTCCTCGACATACGCCATGGGAGGCATCCCTATTCCTGTGGACTTCTTGGGTCTCCTTCTCTTAGCTAGAGTCAGTGCTCTCTCAAATTTCTTTTGCTTTTTCCTTCGTGATTCGACCGCGTACCACCCTGCACCTCTACGAAGCCACCCCCTTGCTTGTGGCATGCTTAGAAATAGAGATATTTCCAGAGTGCCCACTGCAAGGTTGTCTTTGTTCGTCTCTGCAACCTTTCAAATAATCCTAAAGCCTCTAAGGTTGCTGATAAGGGAAAAAATGATAACTATGGCCATTAAGGTTGTGGTTTTAATGCTCTGGTCGGCCGTTCTCCTCACGCGAGTGAGAGGCCTCATCGTATGGTGAAGGTCGCTTGGGTTTGTACCCATCATAAATGACGAGGAGATGGGGGCGAGTGGCCACCATTAATGGCCCCTCCTGGCGCTGCTCCATGTATTCTTCCTGCTCTACGTGGCACCCCATCCTGGGACTTATATTATTAATGTTGACCATGTAAGAATTTTTATTTTTATTTTTATCCATTCTCAAAAAGAGTTATAATGAAGATGATATTTTTAACTTTTATGTTATATAAAAATTTAAATTTAAAAACTTAATTATATTAATAATTTGATATAAGTGTAATGCCCCATATTTTGACCTTAGGTTGTTATAACATTGTTGTTTACTAATCTTAATAACTCAAAGTTTAGTATTTGTTTGGAGTCAGTTAGACTTTGTTAGAAATTGAGATGTGTACCTCTAGACCTATTTGTATGTTACATGATATATGCTCATGACAAATATAGTTATTTGATTATTTAAACATGAAAATTAAAATGGGTAAGTTCGGCACATGTATACCAATTCAAGTTATGTTGTGAATGTATAATAGATGCAATGGATGATGTAAATAGGAATACATTTCTTAATTGAGCGTCAATGCAAATATGGATTCTTATATAAATTTGTGATGTATCTGCATCAATATGTGTTATTGGTGAACTAACCTACGGGATGATGAGCTATGTGATAGCCAAATGACTATAGTATTGAGGTAACTGGGATGTCGTAGACATCAAGAAGATATTGTATGCTATAAGTTGTACTTACTATTT
>JASDQU010884810.1:0-11832 GCA_032191745.1 Picea mariana
ATTCATTGGAGGTAGGCAAGAAGGCAACGGTATGATCTTTAGTTGTAGGAGTAGAATGCATAATTATTTAATTCGGTAATTAATTTTTCCTGTTTGTAAAGGCATTGACTCAGCGGTTGATTGCTGGAATAGTTTCTCTGAAAATTTTGTTCGCACAGCATTAATGACTGAACTCTGTATAAGCCTAAGCCCTTCGTTAAATGCCTAAAATCCTTTGGCCAGGGTTCTGTTGGGGTTCTACCTTCCTAGGTTGGGACCTTCATGCCTCTGCATGCTCTTCGTGCGGTATCCTTCCTGGATGTAATAACTTTGCCTTGCCACCTTGATTTTAAAACTCGTTTCCTTCACCTCTGTCAGTAATTAGATAAATTGAGAACTAGTACAATACTGGCATTTTAGCCAAAGAAATACGAAATAATATTGTTCTTGCCATAAGTAAATAAATTCCGACTGTTACAGCGTGGGCATTTTAGATAAAGGATTTTGAACTGAATGGTTCTGGCAATTCGAATTCTTTTTGTTTTGCTTATTGATCATGAAGGTTTTAAACTCATTGGGCATTTCGTTTTTCACTATTGCTGCAAAATTTCACTGAGGGTAATGCTGATCCGATCCTGTAAATTCGTTTGGCATTTCGTTTTTCCTTATTGTGTTCTTGTAAAATCGTGGGCATTGCATTTTTTTTTATTATTGCTGCAATTTCGTGTGTGTGTTGCTGAGTTTAATGCTGGAAATTCATTGAGTATACTGCTAGGAAAATTGCGGCAAATTCGTGTGTATATTGCAGAGTTTATTGCTGAAAATTCGTGGAATCTATTGTTGGGTTTATTGCCATAAATGCGTTGATTCATTGTATGTGTGGGGCGTTGAATGATCTGCGTTTTGCTGGTATATCTTGGGCGTTTTTTTTTATATACAGTGGGCCATTATTATATGGGGCGTTTTTTACAGTGGGCATTATTATATTGGGCGTTTTTATTATATACAGTGGGCAGTTATTATCTTGGGCATTTTTATACAGTGGCGTTCGTTTGATTTACAATGGGCATTCCGGTGGTGGGCATTTCATTTATAATATGCTGTGTTTCGTTTGTAAAATTTTGTCATTTCATTTTTAAAATTTCTGTCATTCCTTTTTGCTACTGTCATCTCGTTGGGTCGATATTTGGGCAGTAGCGGGGATCCATAAAGTGGGTTACTGTAATGCCACCGGTTGTAATTAAATGACAAAGGTAAAACACAATTATCAATGCAATTATAAAATGGCTCCCTTCTGATTGAATCCTTATGATTTCTCCTCGATTGTTTAATGGCAATGATTTTGTTCTGAAATGAAAGCCTTTATTTAGTTCAATTTACCTCGTCATGAAATTCACCACAATTCGATGACAATATGTATCCCATTAATTTTAATCTCTATGGCTTTAATTTTTACCATTATTGTTCCTTTATCAATCTGTTAGGAATGGTAGGAATGGGTTAAGCTCTTTTTATGATTATTACTTTCACCACGCAATTGCTTTATTACATATTCAATATAAAAATAATTGCTTTATACGGAAACAAATGCTATTATACAACTGCGTTATTGCTTCACTCTTGGTTATTCGTGTTAGTTAGCAATTTCTTTATTCAGGTGTGTAACCCAATAGATATTAATATTTTCACCATGCAATTGCTTAATTATGTATTCAATATATTAAGAATTGCTTTATACATTCAATTAAGTAGGAATTGTTTATATCTTCAATTTAAGAAGGAATTACTTATGTATTCAATTAAGAAGGAACTCCTTGATACTAGTTAGTGGTGGCACTTTATGGGGGTAATGCAATTTTAATATATTATTCCATTTATGTAAGGGCAAGGATCTAGTAACAAATAAAAGTACTGTTAGGGTTAGATAACACATAATGTTGAGGGCTTTCTATTTTGCAAGGTTATGGTAACATTGTGTCATGGCCCTGGGCGCCTTAATGTATTTTATTGACATGGCGATGTGTAAGGAGTAATGTCTTGTATTATAACATTGAAGTATGGAAGGGTAATATATGTCATTATAATTTAAGGTGCAAATTTTTAGTGTTAGGTATTTTATGAAAAATAATGGCATTGTGGACTTATCTTAATACGATTAAATCTTTGGTTACTGATGGTTATAAAAATAAGGTCCTAGAACCAAGTACCTTGAATTACTAAGATTGTAATGGGGGATTCTGCAATTACTTAAATTTACATTCTTAAACGGTTGGGCTGGGTATCTCGTCTACTAATGGAGTTCAAGGGAGTATTGGGCCAGTATTAAATGCCTTGAGTCGTGGGAACTACCTTGTCTTAACATTGATTGGTCATTGTCGGAGTCCTTCGGACATGCACGTCTGTAGAGTTAGTGGTTGTATTTAGTTGTTGTTGTACTTGGACGAGATCATTCTTTTGCCTAGTCTGCTTGTGTCGGGCGGGATATAGTCACCCCCAGGTAGCCTTAGGAGATATGTCTGTGTGCGTGATTTTTCGGTGTAAAGAATCCTGAGCCGTATCAGTAGTCTCGGCCTGTTTAAAGGCACAGTTTCCACTACTGCGACTCCCTAAAAATATTTATTAGTTTCTGCCTGAGCAGTCGGCCAGGAGCCTGTCTAATCTTCTTTCGAGAAGACATAAGACTAAAAGCCCTGCTTTTCTGTGCAGAAATAGTAAACTCTACTGTTGGATTCTTCCATCTGTGACTGTACTGTACTTAACACCTGGTGTCGTTTTCTGCTTATAGCTGCTAGTTGTACGCCTTATGTCTAGGGGCATTTATTTCTTGTTGTCACTGTGATATGTCGGGGTTGTCTTGTTGTGTTCATCTTGCTTGTGTCTTGTTCTAGGTCGGGTTACTAGTTTCTTCCTGAGCAGTCGGCCAGGAGCCTGTCTAATCTTCTTTCGAGAAGACATAAGACTAAACGCCCTGCTTTTCGGTGCAGAAATAGTAACCCTAACACCATGGATTCTTCCCTATGTGTTCTTACTGTGCACCCCCAGTATGTCTTAATGTTGTGTTGTGCACCTTATGCCTATGGTCGTATATTGTTGCAGTTACTTGTTGTGTGCCTTCAGCCTTCTTGTGCTGAACATCGTGGTTGCGTCTTGTTGGTTGTCGAATGGCGACGTAGAGTCAAGTGTGTTTGTTACTTCTACACGCGCGCACACACCTTAAACAAAAAAAAAAAAAAATCGCACCTGTTTTCAGAGTTGTTGTCCCAACGAGGAGGTCGTTACAGGCTCGAAGAGATTTACTGTGAAAAGATTCCCTTTTGTTGTCGATACTATCATTAAACCATGCATATCTTATTTTTTTTCTTAGAAAGTTTGCAACCTTTGAAAAGATGAAGGGATATAGTAGCCCAGTCAACAATCATGGTGCATTTACCTATTGTTAGGATAAAAACCCCTACATCCCATCAGTTCAAGGTTTTTAAATCAAATAGATCAAATATTGAAGTAATCATTAATGGATCTTAATCCTAGAGTCAAAGAGATTATTTTAATAGGTAAGGTGTATTTGATCAATTCAAGATTATATTACCCTATTATCGAATGTTTAAATGACCTATCAAAATCCATAGACACAATTGAAGCCTATTCTTAGTGTTTTTGGAATTGATTCTAGGGTTCTTTAGGGGATTACATATATTTATAAAAAATCACAACAATCCCTTTAATTTAGGGTGATACTAGTAGAGCCATAATCCAATTAGGTGGGTGGTTAGGATTTGGCTCCTTTAAATAGATAAAATTGTCAATTCTAGAAGTTGGTTTCATCTGAGGGATTGAAGTGAAGGATTTTGTAGTTCATTTATAGTTGGATGAGGTGAACATTTCTTCTTATATATCCTAGGAGTTGTCTAACTCTCATGTGACAACATTAGACAAATCTTTTTTTGTCAATACCAATAATAGGTGGATTCACTCAAGGAAAGTCCCTATGATCATTTTTGTATTTGATTGATTCTTAGAGTCATAGGGAATGGAGTTTCATATTATTTTTATATTTTAGTCTTTACCATCCATTATTTTTGGAAATGCTCCTCCAATATGCCTAGGGTCTCAAATAGGACATGCATGCAGTCCAACTGCTTAAGGAAACAACGGAAATCCTTAACAACAAGTAAAAAGGTGTTGGACATGGTGTTATGGTATTGGAATTGATGTAAACGAGGGCCAAAATGATCAATGTTTATTATGGAATTGATGTCAATAAGATCAATATGATATTATCATTATATGCCTTTGAGATCTTAAAATCTCAGGAGAAATAATGTAGGAAGTTGCGTAGAAGACATAGCACGAGGTGTAGAGGAGTCTACCTAAAGCTCAGGAGAGGCATTGTATTAGATTGCACGAGATCAGAGCATGCAGAGATCCATATATAGAAGGAATCTAAATCTAAGGAGAATTAGCAACTGAATATCAGTGTATTAAATAATGCACAAACAATTATTAAAAGATCAGGAGAAATAACAATGAATAGATAAAAAGGAAGAACATTAAATCGAAGATCAAAAGAAATGATGCACATGAGGTGTTAATTCTTATTTCAAGAAAATCCAGGATCGTTAGATTGAGGTGAAGTTAGAGGTTGGGAAGGATTAAATATAAACCATTCGATCTGAAGCAGGAGCTTCATATGGTTTCCCAACCGTTAGATAAAGATTTCATCTAGAGTTAAGTATTAGTTTTCGATCTAGAATGGAAAATTTGAATCGTCAGATCATAAGGTAGTCAACTCTAGTGGAAATTGGAGAAACAATTACTTGGACCTCCAAAGCCCTGAAGTTTCGAAGTCACGTCGACCATCGGATTAGGAAATCATGTCAACCATTGATTTGGAGTACCTATGACTGTTAGATCCAGGAGGAGGACATGTGACACATCATGAGATCCATGTTCACAAGGACATGTGGCACAATCAGATGATGACAAGTGTCAAGGTCCAATTGGAATTTTAGGTATCTGTATGTCATGAATCTAAGTGACATGTGGCAGTCATTCGACCAATGCCAATTCGACAGTGACGTCAGCAAGTTACGCACTCTGGGAGTATGTCCTTCGGGGGAAACCAACGTCTACCACCAACAGTAGCTCGAAGAACCAAAGCGCAAAGTCACGAACTAACGTTGGTCATTAATCTAAGATCCTACAATATGAATCATGATCATTATATCAAACACTTGGAATGGTTAAGCCCATCGTCCTATCTCCTGTACTTGTGGAGGTTATCAAGCAGAAATTGCTATTAAGAACTTCAACGAAATTCTCTCCAGAAGAGTTTAATGATTGAAAATATTGGAAATCGTCGAACGTCAAAGTTCCAAAGTCAATGAGGATCGTTCATTGTGAAAATGAAATATAAACCGTTCGATCTATTTCGGTGAAATATACTCCAGGAGGTTTAATGATTTTTCAAATATTGGAAATAATTGAACGCCAAAGTTCCTAAGTGAATAATGGTCGTCCATCTCAACCAATGATTAAGTCATAGACATTGTATTAAGAAGTAAAATAATGAGTAAGGATTGGATCCATGCTATTGATTTGGTTCTGGGAATCATGCTAGCCATCAGATCAACCCTTGTGAGAGGTAACCATTTCGGGAAATTGAAAACTATGAAAGATTAGATGATCTTCAAAGAAAAATCGTTGAACGCCAAAATACGGAGAACTATGTTCCAGCCCCCGATCATGGGTTACAAACACATAATCCATAAGGCATTGGGAACATCGCTTAGACAATAAGCATGTGATTTTTCACAGATGGTCACATGTAAATGGTTTGAAGGAAGCGCCTCTACAGAATTTGATTTCTGCAATATTTGCAGAGACATGAAATTAAGTTAAATAAAATCGATCCATACATGTGATCAATTAATGAAAATCATTTTCATTAAATTGAAAAGGATTCTCGATAATATTTGAAAAAGAAAAAAAAAACGAGATTATTGTTAATGAAGAGGTGTGATGGTCCAAACTAAAGAACACAATGATTCATAGCTCACACTAGTTGAAAGAGTATATAAACGAGGAAGAATGGTGAGAAGAAATTGTCTTTGAAGTCAATATCTGTAACATCCCGCTCTGGCGCACTGAATGAAGTTATTCTTTGAGGACAGTTTCTCGCAAGTGATCCATATTATTATCCTATTAAAACTTTTGATTTTGATTACGAGGCGTTATGGGTTGATGACATGTTGTTTTACTACATTGACATAGACATGTGCTATTGACTTGATTTTACTGAGTGTGAAAGATTTTGGACGTTGAGGATGCAGAGGCATCGATGGAACCCCTTGGACTCTAGATCGATTCAGGGAGTGTACCATTAGGGTTTGATTGTTGTATTGATATTAGTGCATCTGATTAGATGATATGATATGGATATGTTCTGACATGATTTGTTGATGATGCAGGCTGACGATAGCTTGCCGACCAGACTCACATGTGGAGTAAAGGGGTCACACACAACTACTAGAGATGTTGAGGGAGAGGTGTGGACAGAAGCCCCGCCATAGCCTAATAGCACTCCCGCTGTGGCTCAAACTGTAGGTTAACAATTACCTAGTTTGAGAGGACCCATGATGCCGTGAGGGCAGACTGCGACAGTCGCTCATGATGATTCTAAGGGGTGCGCAATAAGGAGGGGGCCTTATTCCTTAGAGGCCCTTAGTTTCCCACAAGTTCACCTAGCGGAGTGTTGACTCCAGGGGTTATTGATGTCTACCAAGTCAGTCAAGAGGCGAGTGGCACCCTTGGAGCACATAGTGCATTCTGAAGGGCACGTCACGCAAGGGAACAGATGAGGCGAGTGGCACCCTTGGAGCACCGAGTGCGTCCTGAAGGGCACGTCGCATTGTTGTTGATAAATGAATGAACCTAGATGGCCTTAGGATGAACATTGTGTTAAGTATTTTTAAAACAAATTCCCTAATTAAATGTTGTCCAATACAAAAATTTAAGGTTTAAGTCTAAACTATGCTAGTGGTAAAATTTTATCTCTCATAATAATAATAATAATAATAATAATAATAATAATGATGAATAAAAAAAACCACATGAATAATAATTATGATCTTCATTAAATCTTGTAACATGAAGGGAGTAAGAAATAATTTATTTCAAAAAAAAAAAAAATTTGTTGGATTAAAATTTTAAAAGGGAATTAATTGTTTTATTACCTTGATAAATTAAAATATACTAATTAAATAAGAAAAGGGAAAAAGAGTTCATTTCCACACCTGCCTTTTTGAGTTCTAAGTAAAAAGGGGAAAGAGGGAAAATCTAAAATATTAGGAAACCAGGAAAAGAGGTAAACATAAAAAGGGAAAAAGGGGAACTTAAGGGAAAAAGCGGAAAGTCAACTTAGTAAAGAATCTACCATTTAAGAGCTTTCTAATTTAAACTGAATTAGCAATTTAATAATAGGGAAAGCCTTTAAAACTAGTAAGGGAATATGGGGACACCTAGGAGTAACTCTAGGTGGGTGAGGGAAATAAGATAATTAATTAATTAAAGAAATTAAAAAATGGAGAAATGTAGGGGATAGGGAACACTTGTACGGAGAAGATTTTTTAGGAATTTATTTTTAAAACCTTAATTAAATGAGATTTTAGGAAAGAAAGGAAGTCAAAACTCTATATAATGAAGGAAGGAGAAGGATGAAGGATCATCTTCTGTTTGCGTAACGTTACGCTGCAGAAATATCTACTTGACTAATTTACTTGTGGGAGTTGGGATACCCAGCTCAGAGAGGAGTGGTAGTTCGGCCTTGTGAGGTGAGTTGGGAGCTAGTCGAAATCTCTGGATAGTGTGTGTGGCCCCTTTGCAGCTCGGGGGGCTAAGGGGGAAGAAGAGTACCCCTATCATTGGCCAGGAGGTACTGATGAAGTCTTGATGGTCGGCGAGAGGGAGTTGCACGGAGCACGCGGACATCATTCAGAGCGAGTGATCAGGCAATGGTACACTTATTCATTTATGTTTGGTAGATGGTATTAGGACTTATGCTTGGATCTGCTTGTTTATTGGAAAAGTAAACTGATGTCTTTTAAGTTGAGGACGAAAAATTTTCTTAGCCTAGCTCGATGGTTGTTGTCTCCCATGACCTTCGTTTTCCCGCATATCTTGACCACCTGGCTGTGATTAATTGTGCCCTTCGTGGTTTCTTATCTTCATCCCTAGCTCGCCAGTCCTTGCCTGAGCAGTCGGCTAGGAGCCTGATCTACGATCGTCGCCTTAGCATTAAAAGACATATGGATCTCAACGCCCTATTTTTTTGTGCGAGGATGATGAAGTGAAGGACGAACCTGCCAGTCGTCTACCTCTGTTGTTTTCCTTGCCTGATTGTTGACTTGCGCCTTCCAGTATGGCCTCTGCATATGGACTATCTTGCTTCCTTTTTGTTTATTTTTCTGTGCCTTGACTGATAGAATCCCTACGATCCTTTCGATGAGTTATCCTTATGACCCTGGCGTTCTCTTATTGTTGTCAACATTTTTATATCGATAGCCCGAGATTTAAAAAGTATTTAACTCTGATCTGCGTTTTGGTTCTTGTTGAATTGACTTGTTTTTATTACTCCAGCAATTGTAATTATATGAAAGATGTAACATATTACCCCTGCACTTGTGGATATGTAATGGATGTAAAATACTACCTCTGTGATAGTCATTATGTAATAGATGTAAAAAGGTTACCTCTGATTTCGTTTCATGCTTGATGGATAATTATAGCCCTGTGTTTATGCGTCGAATGTGAATTTATTTACTGTAATTTATATCTAATGTGAGTGAGAGATAGCGAAAATAATTTATATCTAATTTATAATTTATATCTAATTTGTTTACTGTAATTTATATCTAATTTATATCTAATATGATTCCAGGGATAGTAAAATTTTTATATGCAGTAGACAACAATTTTGGATGGAGAATTTTAACACTGCGTCCCTTGCCCATGAATTTTTACCCCTGGTTGTGTTGAACCATGTATTGATTGTGCCATGTTTTCTCAGCATTTAGTAAGGCGTTTTGACTGTGTAATGATTGCCCATGATTTATTTTTAAATTTCAATGTGACTATGTATTGTGGTTCACCACGAAATCACAGGTGGAGTGTTCTTAGCATCCCTATAGTCGCCCAGGGTCATCACCTCGAAGTTTTTAATCAAACCCTCATCTTGTTGCTGCCACAAATTGCATTTAATTGAGGCTGTGGTATTCCTATTAATGCTTACGGTCGCTATCAAATTTGTGCATGTGTTCCTCTGTTTTGACCATGAGTTGCTTGTTAATTGGTTGGCCGAAATTGTGATTTAAACGTTGATAGAATGCCCGCATTTGCAGATGAAAGCATGATTGTATTGTTCTTCCTTCAAGACCACAAATCACCCCACCCATGCTAACTGTGTCTGTTGTTTAAAACATATGTTTTTTCCTTAAATTGATGTTGCATCTCCCTGCTGCAAACGCCCACGTTTTTGCTGAATCGTTTACTGGATTGCGGTAGAATGCACCCACGAATTCATATTTTAATTCAGGAAATCACTCACCGGAATGACCATGGTTGGGTATACAAAATTGGACTGTGGGCATGCGTTTTCCTTTTCCCACTTGTTGGACTACGATTTTACCCTTCTTCTGCATGAATCTGTTGAGAAAATGGTGGAATTCTGACACAGCTATCTAGCACAGCCACATCAATGTGGCTGATGAATGCCAAAGGCCTGATTAATTTATTAAACTTAATTTGAACATAAACTCTAATTAAACCCTGGGTAAGGTTTGTAAATAAACTCTGCTTTATCCGTTCATTGTGGCTAGTCTTTACTTGCAATTAGAGAATGACCTCCAGAGTAGGTGAAACACCATCATCAGCGAACTCTGTTGCACAAACTACAATTACATGTTCATCTGACTCTGTTTGTATTCTTCCTCGTAGTTTTGATTGTATTTCTGCCCTTGCCAATCACCCCTCCAATTTTATCATTTGGGCATAGTACTCGAATAGATAACTCCTCGGGACTTTTCTTAACAACAAAATTCCCAAATCTTGAAAAAAAAATGGTAAGACCAGGGTTACTAAGAGGCCGAGCACTTTCGGCTTCACTTCCATATCCTCCTAGTCCTGATAAATGGGAGGGATAAACAATAATTGGAGCACATACATTGTGAATCTCCTTGTGGAAGATAATTTGCAGGAGGAAATGCAGCCACACCAGAAGAAACGAGTGAACAGGGTTCATTGGTGAACCCTAATGGTTGTTATAAACATTTTGGCATAAATATGCATCCTGCATGGTATCATAATTGCATGGGTTAGTCCCACATACGTCCTGCTTTAATGGAAACTGTTGTAAAAATTGGCGTCAAGGAATCACATCATTTTTGCAGAAAAAGATGAATTAATTTCTTGACCGTCCACTTCACTTTTGGGATTTGTTGGAGAGCCCAAGGGCGGTGTGCAAATGTACTCAATTGCATTTGAGTATGAACCTGATCTGATTGATTATTCGCCCAAATAAAATGCACTGCAGGCAGACATGAGTGGCAACTTTGGGATTTGTTTGGCCGCATTTGATAGAATGATCAGTCAAAAGATTACTTAAATTGGAAATGAATTATAAAATCAATGATGAAACCCCAAATTTAATGTCAGTTTTAAAAATTTAAGTTCCTTGAAAACATAATAAAAACATTAAAAAAAATTAAATAAGTACTTGCATAACTATGAACCTGAACCGGAAATTTTAAGCACATAGTGAATCTATGCATATCGTTCGACCAATAAAAACAAGTTTATGGTCTCCCTGCCTTCAATGGTTGGCAGACATGGATGAAAAACGTAAAACCTAAATATCATAACCAAAGCAAATCCACAATAATATTTCTCTCTCCCTTGTGCTAGATATTGAGCTTTCAGCCTTGATTAATGGTTGGTTGTGGACGAAGTCATTTTTAGCTTGTGCTTCCCGTGGAGGGTGTGGTTGTTCATTTAATTATTGTTTGTACTTGGTTTGTAAACATTTAATTTTCTTGGTCTGCTGGTGTCGGGGGGATGTAGACACCTCCTTTTTCCTCAGAACAGTCGCCAGCCTTGAGACCTTAAATGGTCAAAATCGATGGGAACCTGGGCTTGAGCATTGCTTATGTGTCCTAGAGGTCCTAACCATTGCAAGATAGGATGGGTGGGTATTCATTCTTTCTTCGTCTGTTGAGCGTCATACATTGCTTCCAGGTTCTTGACCTGCTTTTATGCTAGGTCGTTATGTTTGTTGTGGCATGAGTTGCATGCATTGTGTCCATCATCATGTTGTGATGTTGAGTATAGTGTCATTATTACCTTCCTACTTACACACAAAAAAAAAAAAATCACTTATTATGTGAGGCTTGTTGTCGTAACGAAATGGCAGGTTCATTACAATATCAGAAGATCAAAAAAGTAGTAGAGTCCAAGAAGAAGGACTGATGATTCTTATGAAGTGAGGATGGAAGGGAGAATCACAGAAGTATTCATATCCTTTAAGTGTAATTTAAGGGAGTTGGTGCTTCCTAGGGTTAGTTCCCTAAAGAAACAAGGGATTTGGTGCTTCCTAGGGTTGGTGCACTAAAGAAGGGGATTTGTGTCTTCTAGAGTTGGTGCTCTAAAAAGGATTGGTGTCCTTCACTATTCTTCATATAAGCCTTGTAATTTCTATTAATTATGTTTATATAATTGATTTTACAAACAAGTCTATTGTTGATCTATTTTGGTAATTAACAAAACACAAAAGTAACTGCTAATTGTTGAAAAAGGGTAATACTG
>JASDQU010884810.1:11852-22551 GCA_032191745.1 Picea mariana
AAAAGGATTGGTGTCCTTCACTATTCTTCATATAAGCCTTGTAATTTCTATTAATTATGTTTATATAATTGATTTTACAAACAAGTCTATTGTTGATCTATTTTGGTAATTAACAAAACACAAAAGTAACTGCTAATTGTTGAAAAAGGGTAATACTGATTCACCCCCCATCTCAATATTCCAACAAAAGGTAATATATATTCCTCTATATTTTTTATCAAGTGGCTCCCATACTAGAGGTAGTTAGCCTTAGGAGTCCTAGAGATGAGGGTTTTCATCCTCCCACTCATGGGATGCTATTGACATAGGTTTTTTTGGACTATGGTTAATCTTTTTCTAGTCTGTGTATTAATTTGTATTTTCTACTTTCAAAAGGATTATTTATTACTTTCTTGGTATAATGATATATCCAATCAATATTTCTATTACATAAGACAAAACCCCTGTTCCCTTTTCAGGTTTTATGACTTATTTCTCTTTGGTTCGTTGTGTATGTTTCAAGTTTGGTGATATCCAACAAAAATATTTGGATAATCATATGAGAAACTATGTAGATCCAAAGCATTGTGTTTTTATTGAACTTTTTTTCTTTTTAATCTTCAATCTTTAAGTCCTTTCAGGATTGGTTGTAGTCATTGTTAGAAACACTAATCCTAATAGGAGAGATAAGACATAATAAACTTGAAATTAATTAATGGAAAACACACACAATAGATAGAGATTTACCCTGGAAACCCTTAACCAAGAAAACTAGCATTCCTTAACAACTCCCACTCCTTGTTGTCTTATTCATTTAGTTAATAAAGAGTTACATGATTAACCTTGGTCCACACCTAGGACATAATTCAACATCCTACTCTCTTTCTTTACCACAAGGAAAATCTTACAACCATTTGGCTTACATCTTGATGAACATTACAAACTCATGACTCTCTCTACCAAGGGATAAGCTTATCAAGATCAATCTATTACATAATGCACTATTTAGAGGCCTCTACGACATGTAAAAACCTAATTTTTGGCACCCAAAATGGTTACAAATCCATGAATATGATTGGTTGCGATCTTGCAAATCTCAAGATTCTTCTATAGGTTTTGATCATCAGTCAAACACCAGTCATCTATAAACCATTCAAATACCAAATGGATACCAATTGACCACCCAATAAACATCTAGTTGGTTACCCTTTTTACCTCTTATCAGATACCAATCAACCTCATGTCATATCATATTGTCAACCATACATTGACCATCAACTTCGCTTAAACGTCAACCAATTAATCTCCTAGTCGATCATTTTCGATTGGTTAATCGATAGACCAAATTTCCACTTCAAAAAATATAACATTCCCAACATTCTCCCACTTGTTTTATTCTTTTGATAAAATAAAAGAACCTAAACTTTTTTTCATTGACCTAGGACATCAATGTCATTTCCTCTCTACACAAATATAACTTCACATGACTCACATAATTGAACAAGGAGTCTTCTATTTTTTCCAAAGTGTCTACCTTCTCCAACAACATCTTTTTTCTTTCCACCATATCTCTCACAAAATGGTATTGTACATCAATATTTTTCATCTTGGAATGGTAAGTTGGGTTCTTTGCCAAAAACATTTCAGTTTGATTGTCGTAATTTATCCTCATAGCTTGTTACTCAATCCCAATCCATAAACACAATCTATGCAACCATACTACTTATTTTCTTGTATGGGTGGCTTTCATGTATTCATCATCTATTTTCAACAAGGCTAATACCACATGTCTCTAATTCATCCAACTAATTGCTCCAATGAACATTCTGAACACATATCCACTGGTCAATCCTCTTTGATCAATATCTCCATCCCAATCGACATTAAAAAATCCATGTGCATTCACTTCCTTGTCAGTTTCAGGTTTCCCTTGGTAATTGATTACATACTTTGTTTCACCACGCAAGTACCTGAACACTCTCTTGACAATAATATACTGCTCTTTCCCAGGTGTCAACATATACCTTATTATTACTCCCACTGCATGGGAAATATTTGGTTGAGTGCATACCATTTCATACATCACACTACCAAAAACAATAGCATAGGGAACACATGCCATGTTCTCTATTTCTTCCTGTGTCTCTGGACACTATTTAGCGGTTAGTTTTACCCCTACGAGAATAGGTACCTTGACTGAATTACAGTCCTACATGTTGAAATGTTTTAATATTATTTCAATTTACTTCCTATTATTTAACCAAAGTTCTCTAACTTCCCGATCTCTCTTAATATCCATTCCCATAATGATTTTACCAACACCAATATCCTTCATGTTGAACTTAGAGGATAGTTGCATCTTCACCTCCTTTATTGCATCCATGTCATTTCTGACTAGCAGCATGTCATCAACATACAAAGCTCCATATATGAAATGAACGCCTTATTTCTTGGAATATACATAGTGATCAACCTTACTTCTCAAAAATACCAAACTAAATATGCAAGTGTCAAAGTTTTGGTACCACATCCTTGGTGATTGATTTAGACCATAAGGGGATTTATTTAGTTTTCACACCAACTCTTTCTTTCATTTGACTGCAAATACTTCAGGTTGTTTCATGTATATTTATTCTTCTAGGTTTTCATCCATGAGTGGTGTCTTCACAACTATTTTCTCTATCTCAAGATCAAATGATGCAGCTAAAGACATTGGTACTCTAATGGAAGTTAATTTTTCAACATGAGAGAAAATATCACCGAAGTCGACTCCCTCAAATTAGGAATACCCTTTTTCTATCATTCAAGATTTAAATTTATTAACTTGACCTGATGTGTTCAATTTCTTCTTGAACACCCACTTGCCACTAACGGGTTTCCTTCCATTAGGTAGTTTGACAAAATACCATGTCTCATTCTTGTGCAAGGATTCTATTTCTTCAACCATGGCATCCTTCCAGGTTTGCCCCTCTTTCAAGTCGACTTCCTCTCTGACCAACCTGGGCTCATCATTAGTGGAAAATAATACAAATGCAGAATGGAAATCAGGTGTAATATACCTTTCAATTGGTTTCCTTACTCGTTTAGAACTCCTTACAACTGGAGTCGGTGGTCCACCTCTTCAATTGATCCAATCAACTTGTTTGAATCATTTCCTTGATCTTCAACTCAAACATCAATTTCTTTGTTTCTTTCTCCATTTGAGCAGCTTCAATCCTCAAATTTCTTTCAATTTCTCTGAAGATCACATATCGATTGTTGGGTCATTGATTTGACACCTTTTTCACCATTAGAATTACTTCTTTTATGATCATTTCACCTCTTCCATCCATTCATCCATTACCATTTTTAACTTATTTCCTCATGAATGCACCAATACAAACATCCAAGCATTAAGTGGTTAATTTTCATTATTTTCCTTGTTTTTAATGAATTAAAGAGGGTTATAATTGGTTTACTAATGGCGATTGATGAAGTAAGTAGACACTTAATAATTTTTCTGTGTTAGAATTTTAGCTCTGACTAGTTGTGTGCATTCAGAGTTGGGATTCAGACTTGCAGAAGATTCCAAACCAGCATATGAAGCCAGTCCACCTATAAGCTTATCCCATAGAGCCTCCAAATCAACACATGTAAAACCAAACCTGTAATTAAACATGTCCAATTAGGAAAATTGTGTAAGCTAGGTCTTCAACAAATTAGCATACAATAGAATGAGATTGCATGATAGGAATTCATGCATGGATTTCTCTATTACGTGGATGGAAAATCTATTTCATATACCCACAAGTTGTTAGATGCACACCTGTGTTATTTTCTTTGTAAATAGTTTATGAAAATCCATGCCAGAATAGAGAGATGGTTTTGTGAGGTCAATTGAGAGTAGATGAAGGAGACTTGCAAAAATCAACCACATGGGGTTTGTGCCAACGAGCCCATTTAGGTTCCTCATGACAAATTTCTTCAAAACATGAAGGATTTGGGAGATATGATTGATTCATTAAACCGGATTTTCCCATTATTATAGTTGCTGCCAGCTTTGAGATATGTGTGATCTCATTTGTATTGTATAAATAAGGGTACTCAAATATTCATAGGGATATGTATACACTTCTTGATATAATATTATTGTAATCACATTGTTGTTCAAGTTAATGTAGAGTTCTAGTTACCATTCTCTTATATGAGTTTCAATTTATGAGTTTCTAAGAGTTTTAAACTTCATACAACTTTTCCAAATAGTGTTCCTCCAGCCAAGAGGCCCCCTTGAGGATGAGCACACTATTCATGTACTTTAATTTTTGGAATTGATTTTTTTATTCAATTTTGTTCATTGTCATTTATGTTCAGTTCCTTTATGCAAGATTTATTTATGTTTACACAAAGATAACTAATATAGCAGACATCAGTTGAATAATTGAATGTTGTGATCAACATGAACTCTCATTGCTTCAAGTGATTGAAAGAATGTCATTAACAGTCTGATAGACTGATGATCTTAAATAATTGGAAATATCTTTGTGTTCTTATAACTCTATTTTTGCATCAATAATATTACTATGTACTTTCTGCAACTAAACAAAAATATGTTTCTGCAGCTAAGGCAGTGAAAACATTTCCTTTTTGCTTGGTATTCATTTAGGGATAGATTGGAATCTAAGGCCTACATTTATTTTGCATGCACTTCATCAATTTATGATATACATGTTGATAATTTAAGGTAGCAGAGTTCACCTAATTTAACTAATTGACATCAACTATAAAACCAAAATTTCTTCAGTACCAAGTCCCACAACTTGTATGCTTTCATTTGAACCTTGTAACCAATGAAAATACACTTGAATGCATTATTTTCCAGCTTCTTCCTCTTTTCCTTGGGAATATGCACAAAATCATCACATTCAACAACTATGAGATGTGTGAGAAAATGCTTCTTAAGAAACCATACATCATGTTTGTATTATGTAAATATGGGTACTTAGACCTTCATAGGGATATGTACACACTTCTTGATATAAGTTCATTGTAATCACATTGTTGTTCAAGTTAATACATAGTTCTGGTTACTGCTCTCTTATATGAGTTTCAAATTCTAAGTTTATAAGAGTTTTAAGCTTCATACGACTTTTCCAAATAGCGTTCCTTAAGCCAAGAGGGCCCCATGAGGAGGAGCACACTATTGATTTACTTTAATTGTTGGTATTTCTTTTTTTATTCAATTCTTTTCATTTTCATTTATGTTCAATTCCTTTATGAAAGATTTATTTTTGTTTACATAAAGATAACTAATATAGCAAACATCAGTTGAATAATTGAATGTTGTGATCAATAAGAACTCTCATTGCTTCAAGTGATTGAAAGAATGTCATTAATAGTCCAGTAGACCAATTAACTTAAATAATTGGAATTATCTTAAATAATTCGAATTATCTTTGTGTTCTTATAACTCTTTTTTTGGCATCAATAGTATTACTTTGTTTTTTGCAACTAAACAAAATTATGGTTCTACAGCTAAGGAAGTGAAAAATTTTCCATTTTGCATAATAATCATTTAGGGATAGATTGGAAGTTAAGGTATGCATATATTTTGCATACACTTCATCAGTTTACAATCCTCAGGTTGATATTTTAACGTAGCATATTTCACCTAATTGAAGTGACTGACATTTTTGGCATCGTTGTCGTGGAAGTGCAAAAAGGAATTAGTTTTTCTTTTTATCGTTTTAAAAGCATATAGGAATGAATGCATGTGAAGAGAGACATTAAGATGAGAGGTAAGAACATGTGCATTCACTAAGTAGAGTTGTAGTAAGTCTCTCTTCAACCATTTAAATCATGTTAAGTAGAATGCATAGAAATAATAATTCATGTCAAATGACAACCTAGTGACAACGAGGTCTTAGTAGCATGAGGTATTCAAGACGTAGTGTGTTTCATTTTTTTTTTGTAGATTTCATTCAAAAAATAGAAAAGTTTCCATTATTTTGGGTGTTGTAAAAACCCCCAAACACTAATCCATTTGTGAGCAGGAGATCTAGACCAACCTGAAAAACTTAAAGATGCTCAAGAATTTGTTGAGAAAAGGAGGATGTACTACCACACAGACCTTTTTAAATCCTTTTCCAAAGCTCAGAATGGTAACTAAGAATGAATTGTTGAAGAGAAAAATATCCATGATCCAGATACTCAAGAGGAATACTTAGAAGAATTTCTCAATCATCCTTTCAAGCATATAGAAGACTCATGGATAACATCCAATGAGGGGAATACACTAGAGCCAAAGATCAAATAATTCATTGCATTCCTATCACTAGATCCTTTATGCATTCAAGAGTGCAATAAGAAAATTTTAGAAGATTTGCATGGCGTGAAAAAGAATGGCATGCAACCCATTTCCAATACCCTAGAAAACTAAATGAAAAATTATTACATTGAATATTTGTTCTATACAATCAACAGTCAGCAATATTCCTCCATTATTCAACATTTCTTGGCACTATATCAATCAGAGGAATTTATTTCCCATATCCCACTATTTATTGAGGTACGCTTTTTAGATTTGGGTATGAGTATACACTCAAGATCCTATTATGCAAATGGCTCCATTGGAAGTATTCCTATACTTGAAAAAGATTTTCTTTTTCAACCAAAGTAGGATACAGTAGAAGAATAAATAAATAAATAAAATAGTAAAGATAAAAATAAATCCAGTTGTGAACTAGTTTACTGGCGCAATTGGACATGAGTTTTTCTTTAAAACTAGGCAATTGGAAAGAAAAATTATCAATAAGTTATGCATGTTGGTTTAATCTTGTATTCAAATCATTTTTGTTCTATGCTCGTACTGGATGATGTGGGATCCCTTAAAGCCTTTCTTCTACTAGGTATTTTCCCATCAACTTCAACACTCTATCTGGGATCAAGATCAAGAGACATTTATAATTCCTTGGAACTTGTATTCCTCAATGACAGGTTTCCTCGTTGATAGAAGTTGGGATGCATTAATGCCTCCTGACTATCAGCTCCTATAGGTTACTCGACACCAACACTTTCATTCATTCCTGATAGGATGCATTAAGGTACCTTGATTATCAGTGACATCAATGGTGAGTGATATCACATTGGTTAATGACATAAATTAATGGTCAGTAATCCAATGATTTATTTCCATGCTCAACGTCAGCACATCCATTCGCATGGTAAGAATTGTACCTCGGATTTAGTTTTTTAATGAATACTATATGGTTTAATGGTATCAATAGTTGTAGCCTTTTTTTCATATTTTGCAAATAAAAATGGGATGTCATTCTTGTTACATTAACTTTCCCTGTAGAAGAGTTTCTGGTTCCCTATAATAGTATTCATGATTTTTATTTGGCATTGGTTCCAACAATATTTGTTACATATAATAAATGTGATAAACAAAACAAATTTCAGATCGAATACAATAAATAGATCATTTCAGTAGATGTATCTCTACTATAACATCCTGCTCTTGCGCACACTGAGCAAACTTATTCTTTGAGGACACTTGCTCGCAAGTGATTCAGATTATTATATTATTAAGAATTTGATTTTGATTATGAGGCGTTATGGGTTGATGACATGTTGTTTTGTTGCATTGACACAGACAAGTGATATTGACTCAGTTTTACTGAGTGTGCAGGATTTTGGACCTCGAGGATGCAGAGGCATCGATGGAACCCCTTAGACTCTGGATCGAGTTGGGGAGTGAACTATTGGGGTTTGATTGTTTTATATGTGATATTAGTGCATCTGATTAGATGATATAATTATGGATATATTTCTGACATGATTCAAAGATGATGCAGGCTAATGATAACTTGTCGACCAGACTCACATGTGAAGTAGAGTGGTCACACACGACTACCAGAGATGTTGAGGGAGAGGTGTGGACAACATCCTTGCCACAGCCTACTAGCACTCTCGTCGTGGCTCGAACTGTAGGTTAACGATTACCTAGTTCGAGAGGACCCATGATGTTGTAAGGGCAGACTGTGACAGTCACTGACGATGATTCTAAGGGGTGCGCAATAAGGCAGGGGCCTTATTCCTTAGAGGCCCTTAGTTTCCCACAAGATCACCTGGCAGAGTATTGACTCCAGGGGTTTTTGGTGTCTATCAAGTCAGTTAAGAGGCGAGTGGCACCCTTGGAGCATGTGGTGTGTCCTGGAGGGCACGTAGTGCAAGAAAAATGGAAAGAGGTGAGTGGAACCCTTGGAGCACGTGGCGTGTCCTGAAGGGCACATCGCGCAAGAAAAATGGAAAGAGGCAAGTGGAACCCTTGGAGAACGTAGTGCGTCCTGAAGCGCACATCATGTTGTTAATTAATAAACGAATAAACCTAGATGACCTTAGAACAAATAACGTGATAAGAAAAATTTAAAACAAATTCCCTAATAAAATGTCGCCCAACCTCGAAAATTAAAATCTAGGTCTAGGTGAAACTTGCGGTAAAAGAAAAATATCTTTGTAAAAATAAATAAATAAATAAAAATGATAATCATCATTAATCATGTGTCGAGAAGGGGGTGAGTAATTATTTTAATTTATAAAAATCTTTTGGGGGATAAATTTAAAAAAAAAGGGGAAATAATTGTTTTATCACTTATACTAATTAAAATTTATTAATTAAAAAGGGAAAAGGAAAAAAGTTAATTTCTACACCTTCCAAATTGAGTTTTAAATAAAAAGGGAAAGAGGGAAATCTAAAATAATTAGGAAACTAGGAAAAAGAAGGAAACATAAAAAGAAAGGTGAAACCCAAGGAAAACGTGGAAATTCTAACTTAGTAAGGTATCTAGCATTTAAGAACTTTCTAAATTAAACTCAACTAGTAAATTAATAAGGGGGAAATTCATTAAAAATTGTAAGGGAATATGGAGACACCTAGGAGTGATTCTAGGAATGATTTTAGGTGGGTGAGGGAAATAGGAGTAATTAATCTATTAATGAAATTAATTTATGGAGGAATGAAGGGGATGGGTGACACATGTACGAGGAGGATTTTTATGAATTAAATTAAATGGGATTTTGGGAAAGTAAAGGACTTTGAAACTCTATATAATGGAGGGAGGAGAAGGATGATGGATCTCTTCTATTATGCGTAATGTTACGCTACATAAATTTATACTTGACTGACTTAGCTTGTGGGAGTTGGGATAGCCATCTCGGTGAGGAGTGGTAGCTCAGCCTTGCAAGGCAAGATGGGAGCTAGTTGATTCTCTGGTTAATGTGTGTGGTCTCTTTGTGGATCGGGGGGCTAAGAGGGAAGAAGAGTACCCCTAGAGTTGGCTGGGAGGTACCGGTGAAGTCTCATTGGTCGACAAGTAGGATTTGCATGAAGTGTGTGGGACATCAACTCAGAGCAGGCGACTTGGGCTACGGTACGCTTCCTTCATTTCTGCATGGTATATTTTTAGTATGATTTGTGCTTTTAGTTTTGTATGTTTAATTGGGTAAAGAAAATGATTGTCTTAGCATTCTAGTTGATGACTGAAATTTCCCCCATAGCCTTTAGATCGATGTTGATTGATTCCCATGGCCTTCGATCCCTGCCTATCTTGACCATCCTATGGTTTATTTATTTGTGATGATTGTGGTTTATTTTTTCCTTCGTCCCTAGCTCATCAGTCCACGCCTGAGCAGTCGGCCGGGAGCCGGATCTATGGTCATCACTTCGGTGTTAATAGACCTATGGATCCAAATGCCCTGATTTTCTATGCGTGGATGATGAGTGAAGGATGTTCCTGCCAGTCGTCTACCCCTGTTGATTGTTCTAGGTAGTGTGTAGTCTTGCACCTTGATGCATTTAATTAACCCTGCAATTTTTTATTGATGGCGAAGTTTTCTTTAACTCTGATTTTTTATATCTTGCTAGACATTCCCTGCATTTTTTTTACCTATGCACTCTTCTTTGAAGATGATTGAGAATGTGTTTTTCACCACTAGTTAAGACTGTGCTTTTTCCTTTGCCAAACCGCATTTGTTGATTGATTAATACTATTATTCGTTCTGTTTTCCTGGCGATTGCCACTTCTTCGGCTGCATTTCGGTTCATTTGGGGGAAAAAATTTTACCTAGCGAAATTTTTAATTCTGATAAGCTTGTTTAGATTGTCAGGAGCTCGATCTGCTACACGCTTTACATTTAGACGACCAATGTATAATTGATTAAGACGAGTTATACTTATGGGCATTTTTTTTTTAGGTTATAAACTCTATGAATTAAATTATATGCATGTTATAACCTCTGCGAATGTTTGATGGGTTAAAATCAACGATTTGTTGTAATGCCCTTCCTCTGTGATATGTAAACATGATTTTGCTGTAATACATTACCTCTGTGATTTGTAACTGTTGTGACACCATACCACTACGATTTGTAACCACGACTTTGTTGTGACACCATACCATTGCGATTTGTAACCACGACTTTGCTGTGACACCATACCACTGCGATTTGTAACCATGATTTTGCTATAATACGTTACCTATGAAATTTTTAACTGTTGTGACACCATACCACTACAATTTGTAACCATGACTTTGTTGTGACACCTTTACCTCTGTGTTTTTGGGCCACCAAAACCCGGTGGGGATCTCTACAATCTTCCCTGTGAAAGTTGCATTACCTTTTCTGTGACTTTGCCCCATTCTGTTTTTAGTTGATAGTCATTGCCTAATTTTGATTAAAGACA
>JASDQU010884810.1:22881-33756 GCA_032191745.1 Picea mariana
GTAGGATATTGTTAACAATGGCATTGACTTCATTAAATGGATCTGAAGTACATTAACTATGACTAGGCATTTGGCATTAAATCTCATTAATGGCATATGGAAACAAATCTCATTGAATGTATATGGCTCTAATTTCTCATTGACTGTATATGTATTTAATGGCATTGTCACTTCTTAGCAGATTCTTTTTAATGTTAATAGACAACTGTCATTTTGGTATGGTTAGTATAGATAGACATCATGTTGTCATTTAATGTGTTAATAAGTGTTTCATTGTATCATTTTGCATTGATATGGTTAATTTTGTTATATGATGTCAATTTCTAGTTAGATTGTAATTTTGGGATTAATCTAGAATTGCCCAAATTAAATTGTAATTAATGATTAAAGGAGATTGGTGAGTCTTGACTAAAATGTAAATTAAAATTGCTCAATTAGAGTGCAATTAATGTTAAATTAGATTTGTAATTATTAACATTAGACTTGATGAATGGGTTGGGTGGTAGACAAAGTCGTGTATTGGCTTGTGTCTTCCCTGGTAGTCGTCCTATGGTGTCTCATTGACCTATTGTTGGGGTTGGGCGTGGTTTTCTTATCAGCATTCGGCCCCTAGCACGTCAGAATATCTAGAGTCCTCGATCCAGATAGGATGTGTTGTTCCATGGTTATTGATGCGTCTATCACTTGGGGACGACATGATTCCTGATGAGGGGATCATGGCGCACCCTATTGGATAGCGATGAACGAGAACTTGGTTAGAGCCGGTGCGTTCTATGTGAGGGTTGTCGAGCATTGTATGTTTCTTTTGGCGCATGGGTGGAACACCTTCATGCGTTGGGTTCGCGTACCTTGAGGTTCTAGTATTGTTCATTTTTGGTCGTTGTGTCGGGAGGGGGATGTTTTCCCTTATCTTGTAGGTGTGTCTTGTTGTGTCGAGTGGGTAGTCATTCCTCCTTGTTGTTCTACACATGTTTTTCCCAATTTCCCTTGTGTCGGTGCATGGAGTCATAGTTTCCTGTTGCCTGGACTGCATGCTTGTGTTCATATTAGTGGTGTAGTTAACTGTTTTCATTGTCACCTTCTTTCCTCTTAACCCCCCCCCACAAAAAAAAGTGCACTTCCGCTTCACCCATAGTCATAACGATGGGGTCGTTACATCTATAGCAGAATCAATCTCCAACATCAGCTTATGGGTATTTGATTTCAGTTTTCACTTTTAGATTTCCACCATTCAACATGATTAGCATGCAAAATTCCTGCAGTACTTTAATCTTTCGATAGTCCTCTCCATTCATACTCCAACATGACTCAAATATCATATCTCAAAAGGATGCATGAGGACATGCAACATCCTCAATGTGGGGGGGAGAGAGAATTGAGTTATCAATGACCGTCTATGGTTCCATATGCAGATTAATATCTCCTTCAGACAATGTTCATCATATTCTTTAGCCCAAGCATCCAAGCATTCAATATTCATCTTCTTCTCATCATGCCAACAGAGAGGTAAAATGTAACAAAATAATTTCAAGCATTTCAGTGTTTTATTTTTTCCTCAACCTCGGGGTTTCTTTCAAAACAAATTTACATAGAATAGTTGCAAAAGATCATAGCTTACTTTTCTTTATGAATATGTTTTATAGCAATTCTACAGTTTTTTAAAACTTTTTGTAGCTATCGAACCTGTAGCAGACTATCTTCACTATCTTCAGGGATGATTTTTGCATGAAATTCGCAAGTAGATGAGGATGAGTTAAAAACTTTTGATACATGGATTTTGAAGAGAATATGATCAATTGATTAATACATGAGAAAAATTTTCATAAAATGCACAATAAAGGATGTACGCACATGTTTTAAAACTTATTTAATAAAAATTACTAGAATTTCTGCAAATGGTTACAGTTATCTTTATGTAGACGATTTGTAGTTTTGAAGGTTGCACACATCCCAAGACTACATCATGGCTTGGATATGGTTCCAAATCAACACCAAAATATCATCCACCTATCCTCCTAGGTCAAGAGTCCACCAGGTCAACACATGAGTAAGGTCAAAGTTCTTGTCAATGCATAATGCAGTAACAAGGTACCCGAGTTGGATCCATTCTAAATCAGCCATATGATCATGTTTTATTCTACAGTTCCTACTTCAACATGCATTTTAATTAGTACCACTATGAGCTCTTAGAAAGGTAAAACTTGAGGTAAAACCAATTTTAAGGCTTTTATATTTGTTAAATTTTTGGAAATGATGATAAGCAACTACTGAAGCTTGTAACTTATCCTTCATTATCATTCATTTGTCTTCATTTCCTTCACTATGTCATATTTTCCATCATTCCACCCTGTTGTTATATATCCATTCCTTTCACTCTATACTTTCTCCATTTTTTATCCACCCTGATCCAATGAAACAATACTTTGAAAAATGGGCTTATGGGAGCATTGTAAATTTTGTTTTAAAACAAATTCAAAATAGTACTAATGTAGATTGTGACAATGTCATTAATATCCACCTTTAGCTATGTCACAAAGGCATGATTATATATAAGAAAAAATATAGTATACAATGTTTATTCAACAGATAAATAGATGCAACAATCAAGCATTAAAGAGAAAGTTGTAGGTGTTTTAAAAGTCTCTAATTTCAAAGAAAAGAGCTTTGTTTTCTAAACATGAGTTTCATACTAACCCTACTTTAGTTTTGTATACATAATTGTGGCTGCTACACATGATACATGAATTGTGAGCAATACTAGGTAGGTGGGTTACTCACATGGTGATATGTGGCAGTTGTTAAGGGTGTGTATAGATAGGTTTTCACATGGACGAACTTTGGGATCACAAATTATTTGTTGGTTGACTTTTCAAAATATTGTATTAACTCACTTTATATATTTGAAAGAAGAGATGGGTTCTAGTTTCCTTGATGAGAGTTGGTGGTCTTGCTTAAACTTCCAAGAAAGAAAGCCTAAAAATCCCTTTGAAGAAAGACTTTTACATTAAACTTGTAAGGAAAGAAAAGCATTAAAGTTTGTTATTTACCAAAATAGTTTAGAAAGAAAGGATTATTCTACCTCATCCCTTGAAGACATGAGAATGCTTTGTCAAATTCATTTTTATCTATCTCTAATGAAAATCTTCCAGCTTCCAAAATTTCATTTCTCTAAGGAGAAGTTTGTTGGGAAAGGAGAAAAGTAGTCATACTAAGAACAACATTGATAAGGATATCATTCAAGTCATTATAGGTGGCACACACCGAACTGTTGATTTTTTGGTGGATAAAACAACAACAGAAGATTGGTGTTGTCTATTTGGAAATAGTTTTACCTTATCCACATGTTGTAGTTTGACCTCACTTTTCATAATCAACTAGTTTCAAGATTTGTCGAACCTTACCCAACAATTTTGTTTTGTAATGGCAGTGCTTGGCATGGATTTTATTATTGGTAAGTGTGGCTTCATGAGTAAAAGTAGCAGCCAACAAACCATAAACAAATACAATATATTTTCATGTCATAAAGTCCTAGTCAAACAATAGTCAGGTACAATTGGAAAGATTGCAAGGGATGGGCAATTTAGGTAGGTTTTCTTCCTTTCTTCACAGGTTCAATGTCACGTTTCTGAGCATGAAATGGTGGGGTTTTTTGAGGTTCTGGTTGGTGATGAATGACTTGGCCAATGAAAACCTTCCAAGTCACCATGAGCATGTCATTGATAGTAGATTAGTCCATCAAGTAAGCATAGTCATCTAATTTGGAAAGATTAAAAAGGTTGAATTTTTTTCATTTTATTGGCCTGATATGAAGTCTTAAAAGGAGACAGCACATTTCAGATTTCAAAATGAACAATTGTTCAAGTTTTCCAAGAAATGGTATAAGAAATCTAACTTATTTGCTTAACATAATAAGACATTGATCAAAAAAATTAAAACATAGGAGGATACATTATGGAATATTTTAATATATGTTGCTACATATATCTCATATAGTTAATGGATCACTTTTCTCTAATTTTGGAAAAATTAGCTGCCTCTTTGACTTGCATGAGGACATGCAAAATATTTGATGTTAATGGATTAGTTCTAATTAGTTTCCTAATTTATTGGCATGAGGACATGCCAACCCTCAAGTGTGGGGGAGATGTTGGGTCACTGATTTGACACCTTTTTCACCATTAGAATTACCTCTTTTCTTATCATTTCACCTCTTCCATCCATTCATCCATTACCATTTTTTCCTTATTTCCTCATGAATGCACCAATACAAACAACCAATCATTAAGTGGTTGATTGTCACTATTTTCCTTGTTTTTGATGAATTGAGAGGATTATGATTGGTTTACTAATTTCGGTTGATGAAGTATGTAGCCACTTAATAATTTTTTTTGCAGCAAAATTGTAGCTCTGACTAGTTGTGTGCATTCAAAGTTGGGATTCAAACTTGTAGAAGGTGCCAAATAAAAATCTAAATCTCATCCACCTATCAACTTAGCCCATGGAGCCTCTGGATCAACACAAGTGTAAAATAAAACATGTAGTCAAAATGTCCATTTGGAAAAATTGTGTAAGCTAAGTCTTCAACAAATCATCATGAAATAGAACGAGATCACATGAGAGGAATCCATGCATGAATTTCTCCATTATGTGGATGAAAAATATATTCCATATACCCACGAGTTTTTATATTCACACATGTGTTATTTTCTTTGTAAACAATTTATGAAAACCCATGCCAGAATAGAGAGATGGTTTAGCGACGTCAATTGCAAGCAGATGAAGGAAAATTTTGAAAATCAACCACATGGGTTTTATGCAGGTCGAGCCCATTTAGGTTCCATGTAATTGGTTCCCTCAAAACATGAAGTATTTGGGAGATATGATAGATACTTTAAACCACATTTTCCCATAATTATAGTTGCAACCAACTTTGAGATCCATGTGATCTCATTTGTATTGTATAAATATGGGTACTCAGACCTTTAGAGGGATATGTAGAAACTTCTTGATATAATATCATTGTAATCACATTGTTGTTCAATTTAATACAAAGTTCTAGTTACTGTTCTCTTATATGAGTTTTGAATTCTGAGTTTATAAGATTTTTAAGCTTCATATGAATTTTCCAAATAACGTTCCTCGAGCCAGGAGAAGCCCCTAAGGAGAAGCATGTTATTCATTTACTTTAATTGTTTGTATTTATTTGTTCGTAAAATTTTTCTCATTTTTATTTATGTTCAGTTCCCTTATCCAAGGTTTATTTATGTTTACACAAATATAACTAATATAGGAGACTTCAGTTGAATAATTGAATGTTGTGATCAACATGAACTCTCATTGTTTCAAGTGATTGAAAGAATGTCATTAGCAGTCTAGTAGACTAATGATCTTAAATAATTGGAATTATCTTTATGTTCTTATAACTCCATTTTTGCATCAATAGTATTCCTATGTTCTTTCTGCAGTTGAACATAACTTTGTTTTTGCAGCTAAGGAAGTGAATTATTTTCCTTTTTTCATAGTAGTCATTTAGGGATAGATTAAAAGTTAAGTCCTCCATTTATTTTGCATGCACTTCATCTGTTTACAATCCATAGGTTGATGATATAATGTATCAAAGTTCACCTAATTGAACTGTCTGACATCAAATATAAAAAAAAATATTCAGTACCAGATCCCACAACTTGTATCCTTTCATTCCATCCTTGTAACTGATGAAAATACACTTGACTTCCTTATTTTACAACTTGTTCTTCTTTTCTTTGGGAATATGAAAAGAAGAATCACAACCAACAACTATGAGATGTGTGAGAAAAGGATTCTTACCAAACTGTTCCTCATGTGGATTCAAGTTGACTAGCGCTAATGAAGGAGACCTATTTACCAAAGATCATGTAGTGTCGATTACCTTTCCCCAAAACTCTTTTGTTATCCATGCACCACTAAACATGGTCTTTTCATTTTCCATCAATGCTTTTTTCATTATTTCAGTAATGTCAATCTATTGAGGGGTGTATGGAGTGGTATTTTGGCATGCTATAGCACATTGCTTGCAGAAATGATCAAACCCCTTACCACATAATTCACCTCTGTTGTCAGTTCTCAACACCTTGATTTTGTTATATGTATAGTTTTACACAAGATATTTAATTTCTTTGAACTTGGAGAAAACCTTATATTTCTTCCTTGGGAAATAAAACCATGTCTTCATGGATAAATCATCTATGAAATGGACATAATATAGAGATCCTCCTAGTAATGGGATCAGTATAGGCCCAAACACATCGGTATGTATCAATTCCAAAATCCATTTTTCCCTTGTAGCTTCATATGACAATTTCACACGATTATTTTTTCCATAGATGCAATGTTCAAAGAAATCAACTTCTAAAGTATAATTATGGAATTCTTTGACCATATCTTTGTTGTAGATAGCTCAAAGTATATTTTATCTAATATATCCCATCCTCTGGTGCCATAACATGGTCAAGTGGACTAGACAAGGTACAATCGAGTTGGTCACAGTCGAGTCAACCTTAGGAACAATGGTATCGTTGCATCCAATTGAGTTGACACTCCCCAACAAATTGTATAGGGTTCCAATCTGAACTTCTTTGATCAATACCATCACTCTAACCATTTTTCATGAATCCTTCTCAAATATAATGTGCACACTTGCATCACTCTTTTTGTTGATAGATATTATATTTCTTTCCAAAAATAGAATATGTAGCACACATGGAAGGGTTCTGCTCCTCCCATATTTTAACATCATTCAGTCTCTTCCTCATCCAAAAATTTTGGTTGTTGAATTGTTGTCTAAGAATACATATCTTATCAACAACAATCTTTACAATATCACAATATTTACAGTATGCATAATCTTAACAACAACAATCTTTACAGTATTACATAATGCACTATTTATAGGAATATACAACATATCAAACCCTAATTTGTGGCACCAAAAATGGTTATAGATCCATTAATATGATTTCCTATGATCTCACGAATCTTGGGATTTTGTTACTAGTTTCAACCACGAGTTGAAAACTAGTCAGTTATGTACCAGTCGACTACAATTTAAATACAAAGAAACCATTCGATTGATCTCCATTCAGTTACACTTTCAACCTCTTATAATATATCAGTCCACTATCTAGTTGACCTCTAGTTGAGTCATCCTTCCAACCATCCATCGACCATTGACATGACTTAAACGTCAGTCGATTCATCTCCCATTTGATCATCCTCGACTCGTCAGTGAGTTGACCGAATTTCCACTGTAATGAATATAACATTCCTGACAGATACAACTTATATAGTTTTTTTAATTTATGAAAAAATGTGATTTTTCCCTTGAAAAAGACAAGTTCTTTGAGTAGAAATACCTTATTTTATCACTTACATGGAAATAATACAAATGAATTCCATCATCTCAAAAATGGATAATGTAAATCAATAGTATGAGATAAATTTCATGGAACTTCCAAAATGCATCACATACATCAAGGAAAAGTAGATGAAGGTGCAATGTTTCCTTTGCGAATCATAGATAGGATAGAGAAACTGTGAACACATATTGGTTCTCTCTAGATTAACTAATATACCAACTACCTTAGCATTGTATTTTGAAATTACTTGATAAATTTGTTCTTGTAATTATTTGAAACATTCTATTATATTATAGATTTTATTAATAACACAAGCACTTGCAAGTAGTTAAGACATCACATGATTTACGATATGTTTAGAAATTAATCAGTTCTATCAAAATCAAGTCCACTATTTGGGCCACATCATTTCTCATGAAGGAATATACAAGACTATAATGAGGTGGTCTTACCCAAGAACATGTCAAACATAAGATCATTGATGGGTTTAGTTGGGCATTAAAGAAGGTTCATTGAAGGATTTTCTAGGACTGGTTATCCTATCACACACTCTTAGATGAAAGGGAAGTATTTTTTCATGGATAAAATAGTGTGAAAATCTTTCCAACTATTGAATAAACTTATTACCTATGAACCCATCTCAAATATTGCATATTTGAATGAAGATATCATAGTGTGCATGTGTCTGTGTATAAAATGCTCGAATATTTCATATTTGAATGAAGATATCATAGTGTGCATGTGTATGTGTATAGAATGGGATAGATAAATTAATGATTTCGATGTACATGCATTCATGTTCTAAAATTAAGTGGTTAATCGTTGTTAATTTCCTTGTTTTCAATGAATTAAAGAGGATTATGATTGGTTTACTAATGATGGTTGATGAAGTATGTAGCCAATTAATGAGTTTTCTGTAACAAAATTGTAGCTCCAACTATTTGTGTGAATTCAAAGTTGGGATTATGACTTTTAGAAGATTCCAAATCAACATATGAAGCTCCTCCACCTATCCACTAATCCCATGGAGCCTCAATATCAACACAAGTGTAAAATCAAACCTACAGTCCAACATGTCCATTTGGAAGAATTGTGTAAGCTAATTCTTCAACAAATCATCATGAAATAAAAGGAGATCACATGAGAGGAATTCATGCATGAATTTCTCCATTATGTGGATGAAAAATATATTCCATATGACCAGGAGTTGTTAGATGTACACATGTGTTATTTTCTTTGTAAAAAATTTAAGGAAACTCGTTCCATAATAGAGAGACGCTTTTGCGGGGTCAATTGCGAGCAAGTGAAGGAGACTTTCAAAAATTGACCACATAGGTTTTATGAAGCGGGGATGATTTTAAGAATGGAAATTTATTTTTAAATGTAGAAACCTTGGCGAATATTACTATTCCTTCATATGCCAACTATAAATGTTTGGCGATATTTTTGTAAAAATATTCAAATTTATAAGGATTTTATATAGTTTGTATAAAATTTTGGCGATTTTTAAGGTAAAATAATTTTATCCTATAGAATTTGGGCGAATCATTTTTAAAATAGCGAATGTTTTTTTGGGAAAAACCATGGAAATTTAGCCCATGAGCAAAATTTAGCCCCTAAAATCATCCATGTTATGAATTATGAGCCCATTTAGGTTTTGACACAAGAAATTCCCTCAAAATGTGAAGGATCTAGGAGATATGATAGATAATTTAAACTGGAGTTTCCCATAATTATTTCATTTGTATTGTATAAATATGGGTACTCAAAACTCCAGAGGGATATGTACACACTTCTTGATATAATATCATTGTAATCACATTGTTGTTCAAGTTAATACATAGTTCTTGATACTTTTCTCTTATATGAGTTTCAAATTATAAGTTTATAAGAGTTTTAAGATTCATACGACTTTTCCAAATAATATTCCTTGAGCCAGGAGGCCCCACTAAGGAGGAGCATGTTATTCATTTAATTTAATTGTTGGTATTACTTTGTATAATTTTGTTCACTTTAATTTATGTTCGGTTCCTTTATGTGAGTTTTATTTATGTATACACAAAGATAACTAATATAGCATAGATCAGTGTAATAATTGAATGTTGTGATCAATAAGACCTCTCATTACTTCAAGTGATTGAAAGAATGTCATTAATAGATGAGTAGACTGATGATATTAAATAATTGAAATTATCTTTGTGTTCTTATAACTATTTTTGCATCAATAATATTACTTTGTTCTTTCTGTAGTTGAACAAAACTTTTTTTTTCTATAGCTAAGGCAGTGAAGAAATTTTCTTTTTTCATAGTAGTCATTTAGGGATAGATTGGAAGCTAAGTCTTGCATTTATTTTGAATGCATTTTATCAATTTACGATCCATGGGTTGATAATTTAATGTAGCATATTTCATCTAATTGAACTGACTGACATCGACTATAAAAAAAAATCTTTAGTACCAGATCCCACAACTTGTATCCTTTCATTCCCTCCTTGTAACTGATGAAAGTACACTTGACTGCCTTATTTTCCAACTTGTTCCTCTTTTATTTGGGAATATGCACAAAAACATCACAGCCAAAAACTGTGATATGTGTGAGAAACACATTCTTACCAAACCGTACCTCATGTGGATTTGCGTCGACTAGCGCTAATGAAGGAGAACTATTTACCAAATATCATGTAGTGTTGACTACCTCTGCCCAAAACTCATGTGTTAGCACTGCACCATTAAGCATGCTCCTTTCCTTTTCCATCAATGTTTTGTTCATTCTTTAAACAATGCCATTCTATTGAGGGGTGTATGGAGTGGTATTTTGGAATTCTATAGCACATTTCTTGCAGAAATGCTTAAACCCCTTACTACAAAATTCACCTCCGTTGTCAGTTCTCAACACCTTGATTTTCTTATCTTTCTAGTTTTACACAAGATATTTAAACTCTTTGAACTTGGAGAGAACTTTAGATTTCTTCCTTAGGAAATACAACCATGTATTCATGGAGAAATCATCTATGAAGGAAACATAATATATATCCTCCTAGTGATGGGATCAGTACATGCCCAAACACATAGGTATGTATCAATTCCAAAATCCATTTTTCCCTTGTAGCTTCAGATGAGAATTTCACTCGATTCATTTTTCCATAGATGAAAAATAGAATTCTAAATTATAATTAGGGAATCCTTTGACCATAACTTTGTTGCACATAGATCGAAGTATTGTTTCTCTAATATGTCCCATCCTCTAGCGCCATAACATGGTCGAGTTGACTAGGTGAGGAAAAATCGAGTTGGTCACAGTCGAGTCGACCTTAGGAACAATTGTACTATTGCATACAATTTAGTCACCACTCCCAAAGAACTTGTATATGGGTTCCAATATGAACTCCTTTGATCAATACCATCACTCCTATGACAATTTATCATGAATCCTTATCAAATATAGTGTGCACACCTGCATCAATCTTTTTGTTGATAGATA
>JASDQU010884810.1:42510-58245 GCA_032191745.1 Picea mariana
TAAGACTACAACCATACAAACAGATGTCCCTCAAGAAATCCAAGAAGGATAATAAATTATCACCAAAGTACTATGGCCCTTATAAGGTGTTGCAAAAGATTGGTACTATGGCATACAAATTGGAGTTGTCTGCATTTTCACGTGTACACCCAGTTTTCCATGTTTCATGCTTAAAGAAGGTTATAGGTGACAAAATCCCAGTTCAAAACATATTTCTAGAACTTGATGAGGAAGGAAAAATCATATTAGAGCCATAAGCCATCACTGACACAAGAGTTCGCCAGCTGAGGAATAGATCCATTTCAGAGTATCTCATTAAATGGAGGAAACTACCGGCTAAAGATTCCACTTGGGAAGATGAGTCTTTTATACAGAAGCATCTAGAGTTATTCAAGCGTTGCGGACAACACTTGTCTCAAGGGGAGGGGCATGTTAAGCCCTAAATAGTGGCTCATTACCCCTTAATTGGGGCATATTACATTAGTAATGTTATTTTATTTATGTCGGCTTTATTCCATTAGTTGTAATTATATCTCCTAGTCTCCTATATATACCAAGGAAACATTTTCATTTGGAATCATCTTGTAATTGTACATTTATGTGGGTATAAGGAGGTTGCCCCCTCGAAGAGGCTTATTATCTGAATTTTTGTCTTTTTCAAGGCATTGAGTACTTATTCCGAGGTTTTTCTATGCTATATTGATATTTGGTTCTTAACAGAAACCCATCATGACTAATTCACATTTCCATTCTAAAAGAAACAAAGGATGTAGGAATCATGTTATATGTTAATGATATGCTTTAACTTCCTAACAATATAATCATTTAAAAATGTATCCAACACCATTTCTTTTCATTCCCACACAAAAGCATTGGTTTCCCACAATTACCATAGTATTCTAGTAACCAAATGATCCACATAAGATGAATCATACCTCTCTCTCTAGATATGAATCCTTACCTTGATGGATTGGGCACATACATCCAAGCCTAGATGTGTAACAAATCCATCATCTACACATTGATACCCTTCATACTTATGTTGTGACATCTCTTTTACTTTCTATAACTCACAAAAGAATTAGGTTTTCTTTTCCTCACATTGATTTTGAAAGTATTGATAGTATTCATATATCTTCATCGATTAAGTTTATATGCAACTTGATTTTCCTTCCATTATATATATATATATTCATGGATCAACTCCAACCACCTTCTCTGCCTCTCATTCATGTGTGGTTGAGTAAATAAGCACTTTAAACTATCATGGTTCTTAGCTCAAATTGCATGCCAATGAGGTAGTTCCTCCACATTTTTGAAGCATGCATCTTGGAACAAAATATAATTCATGCGTGGGATAATTTATCTCCTCCATTTTAGCTTATAATACTTGTAGCACATAAATGCATGTACATCCAAAGCAGTAATTCCTCTACCCCATTCTATACACGTACACATGCACACTAGGATATCTTCATTCAAATATGAAATATTCCAGCATTCTATACACGTGAACACTATGCTATCTTCATTCAAAGATGCAATATTCGAGATGGGTTCATAGGTAATAAGTTTATTCAATAGTTGGAAAAAATTTCACACTATTTTATCCATGAAAAAATACTTCCCTTTCTTCTAAGAGTGTGTGATAGGATAACCAATCTTAGAAAATCCTTCAATGGAACTTCTGTAATTCCCAACTAAACCCATCAATGATCTTACATTAGACATGTTTTTGGGTAAGATCACCTAATTATAGTCTTTGGATATTTCTTCATCACCCCAAATAATGAACTTTCTTTTGATAAAACTCATTAAAATAGTGAACTTGCTTTTGATAGAAGTCATTAATTTCTGGAATAAATCATGTGATGCCTTAACCATTTGTAAGTGCTTGCGTTATTCATAAAATCTATAATATAATAGAATGTTTCCAATAATTAAAAGAACAAATTTATCAAGATCTTTCAAATACAATGCTAAGGTAGTTGGTGTGTTAGTTAATCCAGAGAGAACCAATATGTGTTCATAATGTCTATATCCTATCTATGATTCACAAAGGAAACATCACACCTTCATCTACTTTTCCTTGATGTAGGTGATGCATTTCAGAAATTTATTTCACAATATTCATTGGCATTATCCCTTGTTGATATGATGGAATTCATTTGTATTCTTTCCATGGAAGTGATCAAACAAGATATGTGTACTCAAATACTTATTTTACTAAAAGAACTTGTCTTTTTTAATGAAAAAATCCCATTTTTTCATTAATTAAAAAACTTTATAACTTGTGATTGTTGAAAATGTTATATTATTTACAATGGAAATTTGTTTAACTCACTGACTAATCGAGGGTGATCGAGTGGGAGATGAATCGATTGATGTTGGTAAGCTTATGCCTCGGTAGAGAGATTCATGAGTCTATAATGGTCAAAATATGTAAGCCAAATAGTTGTAGGATTGTCCTTGTGGTAAAGAAAGAGAGTAGGGTGATGGATTGTGTCCTAGGTTTGGAACAAGGTTATTCATGTAACTCTTTATTCACTAAATGAATAAGACAAAAAGAAGCAAGAGTTTCTCAAGGAATGTTGGTTTTCCCGGTTAAGGGTTTCTAGGGTAAATCTCAATGTATTGTGTTTGTTTTCTATTGATTACTTTCTTTTAAATTTTGTCTTCTCTCTCTTATTTGGATTAGTGTTTCTAACAAGTGGTATCAGAGAAAGTTTAAGTAGATATTGGATCTGAGCTAAACCTAGGTTCAGTGGGTGCTATAAGATAGTGATTTGTTCTTGAAAGAATGGCAAGTAGTTCTAGGATTAAGATTGAAAAGTTAAAAGGCAAAAATTTTGAGCTATGAAAGCTTAAAATAGAAGATATCCTTGTATATTGATAAAAGTGGTTCACTGTGGATACTGGAAAAATTTTTAGGAGCATATCGAAGGAAGAATGGGAGATAATTGACAGGAAGGCGAGGCATATGATTCAACTTTGTCTTGCAGATTTGATATTGCTGAATGCCTTAGGTTAAGACTCTCCAAATAAACTATGGGATAAGTTGGGGAACTTGTAATAGTCAAAACCTTTGGTAAATAAGTTATTTTTCAGAAGAAATGGTACCTTCTGAGGATGAGAGATGGTATATTAGTAGTAGAGAACCTAAATGCATTTGATACTGTGTTAAGTTAGTTATTGTTTGTGGAAATTGAAATCAATGAGGCGGAGGAATGTATCAATCTGTTGTGTTCTTTTCCAGATTCATGGAATATATTAGTCATGGCTATTGGGAGTAATTCAACCACACTATTGGGAGTAATTCAACCACATTAACACTTGAATACTTTGTTGTATCTCTCCTATCATAAGAAACGAGGTGGAAGAACATGGAAGGATCTACCAAGGATTTATTGGTAGTGAGAGGTCGATTGTTCAACAAAGGAAAAGGTAAATTATATGGTAGAAATTTTAAGTCAAGGGGTAGATCTAGATCCCTAGTTTAATCGATGAGAAGATGTTGAAAGTACAGTAAAGTTGGGCATTTCAAAAGGGAGTAACAGTCGAAGGATACTAAGAAAAGTTGGGGATTTGATAAGAATTAGTTGACTGAAGGAAATACTTCTAGACAAAGGAGGGGGCGAGTATTTGGCATCGACTAGAACACAGTTAGATCATGATGTTTAGGTTGATCAATTCATAAGCATATTTCTATATGACACCTCACATGGAATGGTTATGTGAATATAATAGTTATGAAGGAGGAGATGTATTCTTAGACAACAATTCAACAACCAAAATTGTTGGATAAGGCAAAGACTAATTGATGTTAAAATATGGGATGAGTAGAACCCTTCCATGTGTGCTACATATTATAGGTTTGAAAAGAAATATAATATCCATCAACAAAAAGAGTGGTGCAGGTGTGCACACTATATTTGAGAAGGATTCATGCAAAATGGTTAGAGGAGTGATGGTATTGATTAGAGGAGTTCATATTGGAACCCTATACAAGTTGGTATGGAGTGACGACTCAACTGGAGGTAACAGTACAATTGTTCCTAAGGTTGACTCGACTGTGACCAACTCAATTTTTCCTTGTCTATTCAATTCGACCATGTTATGGCACCAGAGGATTGGAAATATTAGTGAAACAATAATTTGATAAATGTGCAACAAAGGTATGGTCGAAGGCTTCCCTAATTGTACTTTAGAAGTAAATTTCTATGAACATTGCATCTATGGAATAAATAATTGTGTGAAATTATCATCTAAAGCTACAAGCGAAAAATGGATTTTGGAATTGATACATATCGATGTGTTTGGGCCTGTATCGATCCCATCACTAAGAGGATCTCTATATTATGTCTCCTTCATAGATGATTTCTCCAGGAAGACGTGGTTTTATTTGCTAAGGAAGAAATCTAAGGTTTTCTCAAAGTTCAAAGAGTTTAAATCTATTGTGTAAAACTAGACAGATAAGAAAATCAAGGTGTTGAGAACTGACAATGGAGGTGAATTCTATGGTAAGGGGTTTGCGCATTTCTGCAAAAAATGTGCTATAGAATTGAAAAATACCACTCCATACACCCCTCAATAGAATGGATTTGCTGAAATAATGAACAAGGCTAATGGAAAAGGAAAGGAGCATGCTTATTGGGGCAAGGCTAACACAAGACTTTTTGGAAAATGCAGTCGACACTACATGATATTTGGTAAATAGGTATCCTTCATTTGTGTTAGGCGACTTGAATCCACATGAGGTACGTGGTAAGAATTATTTTCTCACACATCTCATAGTTGTTGGCTATGATGCTTTTATGCATATTCCCAAATAAAAGAGGAACAAGTTGGAAAATAAGTAAATCAAGTGCATTTTCATTGGTTACAAGGATGGAATGAAAGGATACAAGTTGTGGGATATGGTACTGAAGAATGTTTTGTATAGTCGATGTCAGTCAATTCAATTAGGTGAACTCTGCTACATTAAATTATCAACCTTTGGATCATAAATTGATGAATTGCATGAAAAATAAATACATGACTTAGCTTCCAATCTATCCCTAAATGACTATTATGCAAAAAGGAAAATTGTTCACTGCCTTAGCTGCATAAACATGGTTTTTTTCAGCTGCAGAAAGAACAAAATAATACTATTGATGAAAAATAGAGTTATAAGAACACAAAGATAATTCCAATTATTTAAGATCATTAGTCTACTGGACTGTTAAGTCATTCTTTCAATCACTTGAAGCAGTACGAGTTCATGTTGATCACAACATTCAATTATTCAACCGATGTATGGTATATTAGTTATCTTTGTGTAAACATAAATAAATATTGCATAAAGTAACTAAACATAAATGAAAATGAACAAAATTGTACAAAAAAATCAATACCAACAATCAAAGTAAATGAATAGCATGTTCCTCCTTAGGGGGCCTTCTTGGCTCGAGGAACGTTATTTCTAAAAGTCGTAAGAAGATTAAAACTCTTATAAACTCAGAATTTGAAACTCAAATAAGAGAACAGTAACCATAACTTTGTATTAACTTTAAAAAAAAACTCTTATAAACTCAGAATTTGAAACTCGTATAAGAGAATGGTAACCAAAACTTTGTAATAACTTGAAAAACAATGTCATTACAATGATCTTATATCAAGAAGTGTGTACATATCCCTATGAAGGTATGAGTACCCATATTTATACAATACCAATGAGATCACACGGATCTCAAAGTTGGCCGCAACTATAATTCTAGGAAAATTTGGTTTAAAGTGTCTATCATATCTCTCAAATCCTTCACATTTTGATGGAACCTAAATGGGATCATCCTGCATAAACCCCATGTGGTTGATTTTCAAAAGTCTCCTTCATCTTCTCACAACTAACCTTGCAAAACCATCTATCTATTCTGGTACATGTTTTCATAAACGGTTTACAAAGAAAATAACACATGTGTGCATCTAAAAAACTCGTGGCTATATGAAATATATCCGTCATCCACATAATGGATAAATTAATGCATGAATTCATCTCATGCAATCTCGTTCTATTTCATGATGATTTGTTGAAGAATTAGCTTAAACAATTCTGTGAAATGGACATATTTGACTGTAGGTTTGATTTTACACTTGTGCTAATCTAGAGGTTCCATGGGATGAGTTGATAGGTGGACGAGCTTCAGATGTTTATTTGGCATCTTCTACAAGTCAGAATCACAACTCTGAATTCACACAACTAATTGGAGCTACAATTTTGTTGCAAAAAACTTATTAAGTGACTACATACTTCATCAACCGTCATAAGTAAACCAATCATAATCCTCTTTAATTCTTTTAAAACAAGGAAATTAACAACAATTAACCACTTAATTGTAACACATGAAGGCATGTACATCCAAAGCATTAATTCATGTATCCCATTCTATACATGTGCACATGCACACTAGGATATCTTCATTCAAATATTCAATATTTGAGAATTTTATACACATACACATGCACACTATGATATATTCATTCAAATATGAAATATTCGAGATGGGTTTATAGGTATTAAGTATATTCAATAGTTCAAAATCTTTTTTACACTATTTTATCCATGAAAAAATACTTCCCTTTCTTCTAAGAGTGTTTGATAGGATAACCAATCCTAGAAAATCCTTCAATGAACCTTCTTTAATACCCAACTAAACCCATCAATGATCTTACATTACACATTTTTTTGGGTAAGACAACCTCATTGTAGTATTGGATATTCCTTCATGAGAAATGATGTGGCCCAAATAGTGGACTTTGTTTTGATAGATCTCATTAATTTCCAAGCATAGCATAAATAATGTGATGTCTTAACCACTTGTAATTGCTTGTGTTATTCATAAAATCTATAATATAATAGAACATTTCCAATAATTACAAGAACAAATTATCAAGTACTTTCAAAATACAATGCTAAGGTAGTTGGTGTGTTAGTTAATCTAGAGAGAACCAATATGTATTCATAATGTCTATATCATATCTATGATTCACAAAGGAAACATCCCGCCTTCATCTACTTTTCCTTGATGTACATGATGCATTTTGGAAGTTCCATGAAATTTGTCTCATACTATTCATTTGCATTATCCCTTTTGAGATGATGGAATTCATTTGTATTCTTTCCATGGAAGTGATCAAACAAGGTATTTCTACTCAAAACACTTATCTTTTCCAATGGAAAAATCCCATTTTTTCATTAATGAAAAAAATTATATAAGTTGTGATTGTCAAGAATGTTATATTCTTTATAGTGTAAATTCATTCAACTAACTAACCAGTCGAGGATGATTAACTAGGAGATGAATTGACTAAAGTTTAAGTCAAGTTGATGGTAAATGGATGGTTGACAGGATGACTCAACTGGATATTTGATTGATATCCGACAGGAGGTCGAAATGGTAATCGACTGGAGATCAATCAGATGGTTGATTGGTATCTAAATCATAATTGATTGGTTTGTAACTGACTAGTGTTATACTGGTGGTTGAAACTGGTAACATAATCGCCAAATTCATGGGATAATAGGCAAACATATTCATGGATTTATAACCATTTTTTGTGCCACGAATTAGGGTTTTACATTTTGTATATTCCTATAAAGAGTATTCCATTGTGTAATACTGTAAATATTGATGTTGATAAGCTTATGCCTTAGTAGAGAGAGTCATCAGTCTACAATCATCACGAAGATGTAAGCCAAATGGTTGTAGGATTGTCCATGTGGTAAATCAAGAGAGTAGTAAGATGGAAGGTGTCCTAGGTTTGGACCAAGGTTATTCATGTAACTCTTTATTCACTAAATGAATAAGACAACAATGAGTGAGAGTTTCTCAAGGAATGTTGGTTTTATCAGTTAAGGGTTTCCATGGTAAATATCTATGTATTGTTTGTGTTTTCCATTGATTACTTTATTTTAAATTATATCTTCTCTCTCCTATTTGGATTAGTGTTTCTAACAAGTGGTATCAGAGAAAGGTTAATTAGATATTGGATCTAAGCTAAACCTAGGTTCAGTGGGAGCTGTAAGATAATGATTTGTTCCTGAAAGAATGGCAGGTAGTTCTAGGATTGATATTGAAAAGTTGAAAGGCCAAAAATTTTGATCTATGGAATCTTAAAATAGAATATCCACTTGTGGATTTATAAAAGTGGTTCACTGTGGGTCCTAGAAAAATTCTGACAGGAATATCAAAGGAAGAAAGGGAGAAAATCGACTATAAGGCGAGGAGTATGATTCAAATTTGTCTTGCATATTCGATATTTTTTAATGTCTTAAGTGAAGACACTCCAAAGAAACTATGGGATAATTTGGGGAACTTGTACCGGTCAAAACCCCTCATAAACAAGTTATATTTTTAGAAGAAATTTCACCTTTTGAGGATGAGAGATGGTATATTAGTAGCATAGAACCTAAATTCATTTGATATTGTGTTAAGTTAGTTATTGATTGTGGAAATTGAAATCACTGAGGAGGAGGAATGTATCAATCTATTTTGTTCTTTTCTAGATTCATGGGATAGATTAGTCATAACTATTGGGATTAATTCAACCACATTAACACTTGAATATGTGGCTACATTTCTCCTGTCAAAAGAAATGAGGTGGAAGAACATGGAAGGATCAACCAATGATGTCTTGGTGGTGAGAGAGCGACTGTTCGATAGAGGAAAATGTAAATAATATGGTATAAAGTTTCATTCAAGGGGTAGATATAAATCCCAATATCAGTCGATCAAAAGATGTTGAAAGAGCATTAAAGTTGGGCATTCCAAAAGGGAGTAAAATTCAAAGGCTACTAAGAAAATTTGGGGATTTGACAAGAATCAATTGAATGAAGGAAATAATTCTTCAGACAAAGGAGGGGATGGGTATTTGGCATCGACCAGTACACAGCTAGATCATGATGTTTTGGTTTATCGACTCAGGAGAATATTTCCATATGAAACCTCACATGGAATGGTTATGTGAATCTAAGAATTATGAAGGAGGATATGTGTTCTTAGACAATGATTCAACAACCAAAATTGTTGGATGAGGTAGAGACTCACTGATGTTAAAATATGGGAGGAGAAAAAACCTTCCATGTATGCTACATATTCTAGGTTTGCAAACAAATATAATATCTATCAACAAAAAGATTGATGCAGGTGTGCACACTATATTTGATAAGGATTCATGCTAAATTGTCATAGGAGTGATGGTATTGATCAAAGGAGTTCATATTGGAACCCATATACAAGTTCTTTGGGAGTGGTGACTGAACTGGATGCAATAGTACAATTGTTCCCAAGGTCAAATCGACTATGACCAACTCGATTGTTCCTCACCTAGTCAACTCGACCATGTTATGGCACCAGAGGATGGGACATGTTAGAGAAACAATACTTTGATCTATGTGCAACAAAGATATGGTAGAAGGATTCCCTAATTGTACTTTAGAATTCTATTTTGCATCTATGGAAAAATGAATCGTGTGAAATTCTCATCTGAAGCTACAAGGGAAAAATGGATTTTGGAATTGATACATACCTATGTGTTTGGGCATGTACTGATCCCATCACTAGGAGGATATATATATTATGTATCCTTCATAGATTATTTCTCCATGATGACATGGTTGTATTTCCTAAGGAAGAAATGTAAAGTTCTCTCCAAGTTCAAAGAGTTTAAATCTCTTGTGTAAAACTAGAAACATAAGAAAATCAAGGTGTTGAGAACTGACAACGGAGGTGAATTTTGTGGTAAGGGGTTTAATCATTTCTGCAAGAAATGTGCTACAGAATGCCAAAATACCACTCCATACACCCCTCAATAAAATGACATTGTTTAAAGGATGAACAAAACATTAATGGAAAAGGAAAGGAGCATGCTTAATGGTGCAGGGCTAACACATGAGTTTTGGGTAGAGGTAGTCGACACTACATGATATTTGGTAAATAGTTCTCCTTCATTAGCGCTAGTCGATGCAAATCCACATGAGGTACGGTTTGGTAAGAATGTGTTTCTCACACATATCACAGTTTTTGGCTGTGATGTTTTTGTGCATATTCCCAAATAAAAGAGGAACAAGTTGGAAAATAAGGCAGTCAAGTGTATTTTGATCAGTTACAAGGATGGAATGAAAGGATACAAGTTGTGGGATCCAGTAGTAAAGATTTTTTTTTATAGTCAATGTCAGTCAGTTCAATTAGATGAAATATGCTACATTAAATTATCACCCATGGATTGTAAATTGATAAAATGCATTCAAAATAAATGCAGGACTTAGCTTCCAATCTATCCCTAAATGACTACTATGCAAAAAGAAAATTTCTTTACTGCCTTAGTTGCAGAAAAAAAAAGTTTTGTTCAATTGCAGAAAGAACAAAGTAATATTATTGATGCAAAAATAGTTATAAGAACACAAATATAATTTCAATTATTTAATATCGTCAGTCTACTCATCTATTAATGACATTCTTTCAATCACTTGAAGCAATGAGAGGTCTTATTGATCACAACATTCAATTATTACATTGATGTATGCTATATTAGTTATCTTTGTGTATACATAAATAAAGCTCACATAAAGGAACTGAACATAAATTAAAGTAAACAAAATTATACAAAGTAATACCAACAATTAAATTAAATGAATAACATGCTCCTCCTTAGTGGGGCCTCCTAGCTCAAGGAATGCTATTTGGAAAAGTCGTATGAATCTTAAAACTCTTATAAACTTAGAATTTGAAACTCATATAAGAGAAAAGTATCTAGAACTATGTATTAACTTGAACAACAATGTGATTATAATGATATTATATCAAGAAGTGTGTACATATCCCTCTGGAGTTCTAAGAACCCATATTTATACAATATAAATGAGATCATTATGGGAAACTCTAGTTTAAATTATCTATAATATCTCCTAGATCCTTCACATTTTGAGGGAATCGCTTGCGTCGAAACCTAAATGGGCTCATACTTCATAAAACCTATGTGGTCAATTTTTGAAAGTCTCCTTCACCTGCTCACAATTGACCTTGCAAAAGTGTCTCTCTATTATGGAATGAGTTTCCTTAAATTTTTTACAAAGAAAATAACACATGTGTGCATCTAACAACTCCTGGTCATATGGAATATATTTTTCATCCACATAATGGAGAAATTCATGCATGAATTCCTCTCATGTGATCTCCTTTTATTTCATGATGATTTTTTGAAGAATTAGCTTACACAATTCTTCCAAATGGACATGTTTGACTGCAGGTTTGATTTTACACTTGTGCTGATATTGAGGCTCCATGGGATGATTGGATAGGTCAAGGAGATTCATATGTTGATTTGGAATGTTCTAAAAGTCATAATCCCAACTCTGAATTCACACAAATAGTCAGAGCTACAATTTTGTTGTAGAAAACTCATTAAGTGGCTACATACTTTATCAACCATCATTAGTAAACCAATCATAATCCTATTTAATTCATTGAAAACAAGGAAATTAACAACGATTAACCACTTAATTGTAGAACATGAATGCATGTACATCGAAATCATTAATTTATCTATCCCATTCTATACACATACACATGCACACTATGATATCTTCATTCAAATATGAAATATTCGAGCATTTTATACACAGACACATGCACACTATGATGTCTTCATTCAAATATGCAATATTTGAGATGGGTTCATAGGTAATAAGTTTATTCAATAGTTGGAAAGATTTTCACACTATTTTATCCATGAAAAAATACTTCTTTTTCATCTAAGAGTGCGTGATAGGATAACCAGTCCTAGAAAATCCTTCAATGAACCTTCTTTAATGCCCAACTAAACCCATCAATGATCTTATGTTTGACATTTTTTTGGGTAAGACCACCTCATTATAGTCTTGTATATTCCTTCATGAGAAATGATGTGGCCCAAATAGTGGACTTGATTTTGATAGAACTGATTAATTTCTAAACATATCATAAATCATGTGATGTCTTAACTACTTGCAAGTGCTTGTGTTATTAATAAAATCTATAATATAATAGAATGTTTCAAATAATTACAAGAACAAATTTATTAAGTAATTTCAAAATATAATGCTAAGGTAGTTGGTATATTAGTTAATCCAGAGAGAACCAATATGTGTTCACAATTTCTCTATCCTATCTATGATTCACAAAGGAAACATTGCACCTTCATCTACTTTTCCTTGATGTATGTGATGCATTTTGGAAGTTCCATGAAATTTATCTCATACTATTCATTTGCATTATCCATTTTTGAGATGATGGAATTCATTTGTATTATTTCCATGTAAGTGATAACATAAGGTATTTCTACTCAAAGCACTTGTCTTTTTCAAGGGAAAAATCACATTTTTTCATAAATTAAAAAAACTATATAAGTTGTGTCTGTCGGGAATGTTATATTCATTACAGTGGAAATTTGGTCAACTCACTAACGAGTCGAGGATGATCAAATGGGAGATTAATCGACTGACGTTTAAGTCAAGTCGATGGTCGATGGATGGTTGGTAGGATGACTCAACTAGAGGTCAACTGGATAGTCGACTGATATATAATAGGAAGTTGAAAGCATAACTGAATGGAGAACAATCGAATGGTTTCTTTGTATCTAAATTGTAATCGACTGGTACACAACTGACTAGTTTTCAACTCGTGGTTGAAACTAGTAACAAAATCTTGAGATTCGTGAGATCATAGGAAATCATATTAATGGATCTATAACCATTTTTGGTGCCACAAATTAGGGTTTGATATGTTGTATATTCCTATAAATAGTGCATTATGTAATACTGTAAAGATTGTTGTTGTTAATATTATGCATACTATAAATCGATCGCCGACCTCATAACTATGGTCGACACAGTGCGCATTGGCATAACTCTTCTGTCAATCCTGCGCTTCTTTAAATCTTTGTCTTATTGTTTGCATTTTCTCTTCCATTTCTTGGATCGCTTCTGGTCCCACCAGGACCCTATCCTCAAGGCAATCTAAACTCAAAGGCATCCGACATGGTTTCCCGTAAAGAAACTCGAAAGGTGCCATCTTAATGGTGCTCTGGTAACTATTGTTGTGAGCGAACTCCACTAGTGGCAAGAATTCTTCCCAATGCTTTTGTTGGCCCATCATGTACATGCGCAACATGTCCTCCAAGGTTTGGTTCATTCGTTCAGTCTTCCCGTCAGTCTCTGGGTGATATGCAATACTAAAGTTAAGTTGGGTTCCCAAGGCCTCTTGGAAACTTGTCCAAAATCGTCTAGTAAACACCGATCCTCTATCGAATATAATCCTCTTAGGCACGCCATGCAGCCTCACAATCTCATTAAAGAAAACTCTAGCTATGTCAGGTGCCTAATACGTCATACACACAGGAATAAAGTGAGCACTCTTCGTTAGAGTGTCTACTACTATGAAAATCGAGTCATGTCTCCTTACCGTCAGTGGCAATCCAATAATAAAATCCATCGAAATAACCTCCCATTTTGATTCCGGAATAGCATGTGGTTGTAGTAGTCCTGCTGGGTGTCTATGTCCGGCCTTTACCTACTGGAATTCTAGACATCTGGCCACATAGTTGACTATGTATGCCTTCATTCCCTTCCAGAAGAATAAGGGTTTAAGGTCTGCCCTCATCTTCGTGACTCCCGGGTGAGCCATGTATACTGCTCTATGAGCCTCGCTCAGGATCAACATCCTCAACTCGTTGTTCAGTGGTACATAGATCCGATTTTCAAACCTCAATAATCCATCACTATCAAATGAAAATCCTTCAAATCGTGGTACCATCATTGTGTTTTGTCCGATAAAATCCTCGACCTCTTTGTACCAGTCATCGTCACACTGTAAAGTTAGAATCTTTTCACGTAGATTCGTCTGAAGAGGCAACACCGAAAAGATGCGTGGTTTTTGACTCAATGCATATGCCACTCGGTTCACTGTGCCTTTTATGTAAGTAATCTCGAAGTCGTACTCGCTAAGCAATTCCGACCAATGTCATTGTCACGCGTTCAAGTCGCTTTGTGTAAATATGTGTTGTAGTCCACAATGGTCAGTCTTTAGTTCAAATTTTCGTCCAACAAGGTAGTGTATCCAAACTTTCAAGTCATATACGATGGCTAACAACTCCAAATCATGCATCGCGTAGTTCCCCTCATGCCTTCTCAGTTTCCTCAAAATGTAAGCGATCACTCATCCGTCTTGCATCAAGACTCCGCCTAAGCCTTCCTTGGATGCGTCAGTGCATACCAAGAAGTTCGCTTCCATGTCATCTACCTTTAGTATCGGTGTTGTTGTCAACAATCCCTTGAGCCTATGAAATGCTTCCACACATTTCTCGGTCCAAACAAACTTCTTGTTCTTCTTCTGCAACTCTGTGATCAGATTCTCTATCTTTGAAAACCCCTCGACGAACCATCGATTGTATCCTACTAAACCCATGAAGCTACGCACCTCCGAGACATTCGTCGATGCAGGCCATTCCATAATAGCCTCGACCTTGGCTGGATCCATGGTGATGCCTCCACCGGAGATGACATGCCCTAAGTAGTGAATCTTCGATTGATAAAAATAGCATTTGGACAACTTCCCATACAATTTGTGCTCTCGCAGACACCGTAGCACCAAGTGCAAGTGCTCTTCATGCTCCTCCATCATCCGAGAGTAAATCAAAATATCATCAATGAATAATTGGATGAACTTGTCCAAATACTCATGGAACACCCCATTAATCAAACTCATAAATACCCCTGGGGTGTTTGTCAGTCCAAAAGGTAACACAGTAAACTCGTAATGCCCAAACCTCATCTTAAAGGCGGTCTTAGGGATGTCATCCTCCTTGATCCATAACTGGTGATACCCTGATCACAAATCGATCTTGGAGAGCAAAGTCGCGCCCTTCATTTGATCAAACAAATCATCAATTATTGGCAACGAATATGGATTCTTGATCGTGGCCTTGTTCAATTGACGGTAGTTAATGCAGAGCCTCCACGACCCATACTTCTTTCGTATGAAAATAACGGGTGCACGCCACGGTGACACACTAAGACGTATCAGTCCCAGGTCTAGCAACTCCTTCAGTTGTATTTTCAACTCTTGTAACTCTGGAGTCGACATTTGATAAGGCGTTCTTTCTATCGGTTCAGTCCCCAGTTTTAGGTCTATGGTAAACTCCAATTCCCTCTCCGGTGGCATCCCAGGTAATTCCTCTAGAAAGACGTCTGCAAACTCTCTCACCACCGGAAGGTGTTCTAGACCTATCGCTACTCCCTTCTCATTTAACGCAAGGATCGCATAAAGCTTGCACCCCTTGTGCATGCTCTTCCGAAGTTGCAAGGAAGAGATGAACCTCAGGGAAACTCCCTGGTTCCGGCCTACAATCACACGTCTCTATCCCTTGTCATCGACTAAGCTCAACCGTTTCGTCTTATAGTTGAGTATCACCTCATGTGACTCCAACCAGTCCATACCAATCACGACATCATAAGATCCTAAGATCGTGACATACAGGTTGGCCCTTGTGACAAACTCTCCCAGGTTAAGGATACATCCCGTAACCTTTCCTCCAACCTTCTGTTTGGCTCCCAAAGCCATCTCTATGAAGCTAAACTCATCCTGTTTGACTGCCTTTACCTTAATCCTTTTTAGCGCTACACCAGAAATGAATCTCTCTGTAGCACCGGGTTCTATCAAAATA
>JASDQU010884810.1:58345-75252 GCA_032191745.1 Picea mariana
CACTAGAAAGATCTCATCATTCCGACTACATCACCAACTTCTATCTACTCCTATCCGAGAACCTGCTCATCTCCCTGGGGGTTAGATCCCTCGACCATGGATGCTACTAGAGGCATCGAGCCTCCTTCCCTAGCACCCTGTTGTCTGCCTCCACGACATCCTCTAACCATGATTACCTGCACGCACACAAGTCAACTCGATTAGCTACAGTATAACCAAATTATATCAACAAAAGTCGTGGCATTCCCAGGTCACAGGTTGAACTGGCTCTGATACCACATGTGACAGCCCCAACTGGTACGACTCCTATGCCTTACAACTAATAAAAGCATCCTTAATTTTTTTTTTTGTCTGTGTGTGTGTAGGAAGGTAATAATGACATTGAAGGCAACCAGTCTAGAAAAGTTAAAATATGCAATCCCATCCTTATTCCCCAATCAAAATAAATCATTAACACAACCTATAGGATCACATCTATTTTAATACAAATCTCCATCCAACTAGCCATTAATTTTGATAACAATAGAAACCGTCTTAACTAGAATGCTACCATTAAAATAAATAATGAAGCAAATAACAAGGTATTTATCATAAAGCCAATAACAAGGCTTTTAATAATAAAGAAAGTAATAAGGCAGTTAATAATTATTCACTGCCAGGTAAAAGAAAAGGTAAGGACTCAGGGCAGGGGAAAAACTCAGGCATAATCATTGAATCATTAACTGGTTGTCTAAGCTAGAGTCAGGCACAGGTTACAAGATTCATCAACAATTTATGAAAAAAACTTATGAGATTGCAAAAGTACAATGCAGATTAGTCTGCAACAATAATTCTCCATTAACAATACTTGATATTAGAGATGAGTTGTCATAAATCATCTCAACACCAAGTCTACACCAAACTTATGAAGTCGCAAGCATGATTACAGGTAGTCTAATAACTCAGAGGTCAACGTGGGCTGTCAAGAACAGGGCATGCTCTCTATGCAGGCAAAGTGGAGCTATAAAGGTAAAACTTCTGACAACAACAACGCTATCCAGTGAGTTTTTTAAAAAACTTACAATGCATGAGCCAGCCCGCTGTCACACCCTGCAAGGTAAAATTTCGCTGTGGTAGTTTTGATGTGGCAATTCACTGCCAATCTATATGAAAATCATAGCCCAAGGGTGTAAAACCTTTTAGAAAATTCAAGTGGATTGTAGGGTAATGTTAAAACAGTCGATACATAGATGGCAATGGCAGTCAGTACAACATGATTTCTGTGGACAATCAATCGAGATTCCCTGCAGATCAATTAAATGTTGCTTAGGGCAACTAGAGGTAAAATAAATTCTAACAAATAATAAATGCTATAAAGGTAAACACCAGTCAATGGAGTGTTGTCCTGAACACAATTATGCCTTTGAATATAATGCCCAAAAATTAAAGAGTAAAAGTAAATCTGATTATTAAAAGTTGTGAGGTAAAGGCCCAATGTTTGAACATTGTCCAGAAATGATTTAGTCAATGAGAGGTCACCATCTCAGGTCCGAAAAATAAGAAAAATGTAGGTGTAACAATGAAGATCCCGGGTAAAAACAAAATCGCTGGAGGAAAAATTTCCCGCAATAAATTGCTTAGTTAAAAAAATGCCCATTACTTAATGAAAATTTTTTGAAGGACAGTTATTCAAGATAAGCTAAAACTAGAATTTCAGATAATAACTATAATATAAAATCACATGAAATTATTGTGCAAGGTAAACTAATACAAGCTAAAAATAGAATTGAATCTAAATTTACTAGATACTGATTAACGCCAACTAAGATTAAATTAGTCCATGAACCTTAAAATTTTTATTGAGTAAATATGTAAATTAACAAAAATGTTATAAAAAAAATCCCTAATCAAAACCATTCGTATAAAATAACAAATCGTAACCATTCATATAAAATAATATCTAGGTAGAATATCTTTTGCACTTAATTATGTTATCAAATTCCATGGCTTAATGGAATCAAAATTTGCATTGCCTGCTTATATCGAAAACTGTTTAAGGATGAATACAAGTTTTTAATCTATAAGGTTTCAATGGGAATTGAATTTGTAGCATTGAGGCTATATAACTTATTATTTAATTAAATGAAATCACAGTCAAATTTTACTCAACGATGATGGGAGGGCTGCAAAGGATAATATTAAAAAAATGCTCATGTCTGCAGAGAGAAACTCATGATGATCCACAACAATAAAGGAGGAAATACAGTGGTGTGACAGAAGGAAGGAATATAAAGTATTATAAGTTGAACTCTCTCTTAACCTAATTTAAAGCATAATAAAATGGCAGTGGCAAGTAAATAGGGTTTTACTCAGCAAATCATTCCATGGAGATCCATCCCGCTACCCTTTGGCCATAAGCCATAAAATAAGTAAAGTTGATTCCAGTAATGTTCGCTTAACAAGTTTAACATCACATAGAGAAACGATCATATAAACTAAACTGAGTTTATACGTCATTTATCACTTCAATGGTGCTACTGAAAAGTTTTATCCAAGGATGGACGGTTTTAAGGAGATAAAACTCTAACTGAAATGAATCCGGAATTGAATTCGTGACTTTCAAACGAGAAACGATAATATGAAATTAAATTACCTTTAGATCACAAACCCGCCATCAATAAAATGAATTAAACAATGAACCTTCCCACCATTATATAACAACAAAAATAGGAAGATAAACCCTAAATGATAGAACAAAAGTAATGTAATCAAAAATTCCCTCAAAGGCAATCGCAGACTATCCAGAAATTTGAAAATACAACAGTTTGAAAAGGTCTCTTTATCGAAGGGCTTGAGCGACTTACAGAAGCGAGTAAACCACCTTGGCAGGGGTAGCTCCAGAAGAGCAATTATTCAAGGCATAACTCAACAAAAGAAAACAACGAACTGCTTGCTTCAAAGGATGAACGTGAATTGAAGGGTTCAAGAATTAAATTGACAGGACTAACAAAAGGATCACACGAAAGGCTTACTTCAAGGATTCTATCAGCGGTAAAAACTAAAAAAAAACTCGACTCGTCACGGGTCATTCAACAAAAATGAAATCGAACTCTCATCAATTAAAATACCTGGATGGGCTTCAGGCTACCATAACCCTTAAACTATAACCACTCAGCCAATAAGAGTGTGGGCGAAGACTCCAGGGTGAAAAGGAAAAGCAGTAGAAGATCACAACATGAACAAAACAATCGCAAGAGGGCACAATACCATCAACCGACCAAGAACAATTAGAAGGGGTAGACGACTGACAGGAACTTCCTTCGCTCGCTATCCTCGCACAGAAAAGCAGGGCGTTGAGATCCATAGGTCTTTTAATGCTAAGGCAACGACCATAGATCAGGATCCTGGTCGACTTCTCAAGCGAGGACTGGTGAGCTAGGGATGAAGGTTAAACAACCTCAAGGTCACAATCAACACATAGGGAAGTCACGACTTGCAGGTAAACGAAGGCCATGAGAGTCAACAATCGTCGAGCTAGGCTCATAAAAGTTCAATCATCAATCTAAACATCCAATCTACTTACTTAATCAACATCCAGATCCAACCATAAAACCTACAACATCTATTATACAAATGAAAAGAGAGTACCATTTCTTGATCGCCCACTCTGAGTGACGTCCACGTGCTCCATGAAACTTCTGCTCGCTGACCGTCGAGACTTCACTAGTACCTCCCAGCCAATGCTAGGGGTACTCTTCTTCCCCCTTAGCCCCCTGAGCCGCAAAGGGGCCACAGACACTATCCAGAGGTTTCGTCTAGCTCCCAGCTTGCCTCGCAAGGCCGAGCTACCACTTCTCTCCGAGATGGGCATCCCAACTCCCACAAGTAAATCAATCAAGTAGATATTTATGCAGCGTAACATTGCGCAAACAGAAGATGGTCCTTCATCCTTCTCCCTCCTTCAATATATAGATTTTCAAACTTCCTTTCTTTCCTAAAATCTCATTTAATTAAAATTTTAAAATAAATTCCTAAAAATTATTCTTTGTACAAGTGTCCCCCATCCCCTACATTCCTCCATTAATTAATTTCTTTAATTAGTTAATTATCCTATTTCCCTCACCCACCTAGAGTTACTCCTAGAATCACTCCTAGGTGTCCCCAAATTCCCTTACATGTTTTAAAGGCTTTCTCCATTATTAAATTGCTAATTCAGTTTAAATTAGAAAGCTCTTAAATGGTAGATTCTTTACTAAGTTGACTTTCCGCTTTTCCCCTTAAGTTCCCCTTTTTCCCCTTTTGTGTTTACCTCTTTTCCTAGTTTCCAAATATTTTAGATTTTCCCTCTTTCCACTTTTTACTTAGAACTCAAAAAGGCAGGTGTGGAAATTAACCCCTTTTTCCCTTTTCTTATTTAATTAGTATATTTTAAATTATCAAGTACTAAAACAATTAATTCCCTTTTTAAATTTTAATCCAATAGATTTTTTTTTTGAAACAATTAATTTCTTAATTCCTTTATGTCACAAGATTTAACGAAGATCATAATTATTATTCAAGTGGTTTTTATTTTTATTAATATTAATATTATTATATATATTTTTTTATAGAGAGACAAAATTTCACCACTAGCATAGTTTAGACTTAAATCTTAAATTTTGTACTAGGCGACATTTAATTAGGGAAATTGTTTTAAAATTTACTTAACATGTTATTTGTCTTAAGGCCATCTAGGTTCATCCCTCAATCATCAACAACACGACGTGCCCTTCAGGATGCACTACATGCTCCAAGGGTGCCACTCGCCTCATCTGTTCCCTTGCGCAGCGTGCCCTTCAGGATGCACTAAGTGCTCCAAGGGTGCCACTCGCCTCTTGATTGATTTGGTAGACATCAATAACCCCTGGAGTCAACACTCCACCAGGTGAACTTGTGGGAGACTAAGGGCCTCTAAGGCATAAGGCCCCCTCCTTATTGCATGCCCCTTAGAATCATCGTGAGCGATTGTCACAGTCTACCCTCATGACATCATGGGTCCTCTCGAACTAGGTAATCATTAACCTACAGTTATAGCCACGGTGGGAGTGCTAGTAGGCTATGGCAGGGCTGTTGTCCACACCTCTCCCTCAACATCTCTGGTAGTCATGCATGACCCCCTTACTCCATATGTGAGTCTATTCGACAAGCTATCGTCAGCCTGCATCATCAACAAATCATGTCAGAAATATCCATATCATATCATCCAATCAGATGCACTAATATCACAGTAAACAATCAAAACCCAATGGCACACTCCCTGACTCGATCCGGAGTCCAAGGGGTTCCATCGATGCCTCTGCATTCTCAAGGTCCAAAATCCTGCACACTTAGTAAAACTGAGTCAATAACACCTGTCTATGTCAATGTAGTAAAACAACATGTCATCAATCCATAACGCCTCATAATCAAAATCAAAATTTTTAATAGCATAATAATCCGGATCACTTGTGAGCAAGTGTCCTCAAAGAATAAGTTCACACAGTGTGCCAAATTGGGATGTTACAGACCTGCATAAAACCCATGTGGTCGATTTTTGAAATTTTCCTTCATCTGCTTGCAATTGACGTCGCTAAAGCATCTCTCTATTCTGGCATGGGTTTTCATAAATTGTTTACAAAGAAAATAACACATGTGTGAATATAAAAACTCGTGGCTATATGGAATATATTTTTCATCCACATAATGGAGAAATTCATGCATGGATTCCTCTCATGTGATCTCGTTATATTTCATGATGATTTGTTGAAGACTTAGCTTACACAATTTTTCCAAATGGACATTTTGACTATAGGTTTTATTTTACACTTCTGCTGATTCAGAGGATCCATGGGCTAAGCTGATAGGTGGATGAGATTCAGATTTTTATTTGGCACCTTCTACAAGTTGGAATCCCAACTTTGAATGCACACAACTAGTCAGAGCTACATTTTTGCTACAAAACAAATTATTAAGTGGCTACATACTTCATCAACTGAAATTAGTAAACTAATCATATTCCTCTTAATTCATCAAAAACAAGGCAAATAGTGACAATCAACCACTTAATGATTGGTTGTTTGTATTGGTGCATTCATGAGGAAATAAGGTAAAAATGGTAATGGATGAATGGATGGAAGAGGTGAAATGATAAGAAAAGAGGTAATTCTAATGGTGAAAAAGGTGTCAAATCAGTGACCCAACATCTCCCCCACACTTGAGGGTTGGCATGTCCTCATGCCAATAAATTAGGAAACTAATTAGAATTGACCCATTAACATCAAATATTTTGCATGTCCTCATGCAAGTCAAAGAGGCAGCTAATTTTTCCAAAATTAGAGAAAAGTGATCCATTAACTATATGAATATATGTAGCAACATCTATTAAAATATTCCATAATGTATCCTCCTATATTTTAATGTTTTTGATCAATGTCTTATTATGCTAAGCGAATAAGTTAGCTTTCTTATATCATTTCTTGGAAAAAACAATTATTCATTTTGAAATCTGAAATGTGTTGTCTCCTTTTAAGACTTCATATTGGGCCAATAAAATGAAAAAATTTCAACCTTTTTAATCTTTCCAAATTAGATGACTATGCTTACTTGGTGGACTAATCTACTGTCAATGACATGCTCATGGTGACTTGGAAGGTTTGCATTGGCCAAGTCATTCTTCACCAACCAAAACCTCAAAAAACCCCACCATTTCATGCTAAAAAACGTGACATTGAACCTGTGAAGAAAGGAAGAAAACCTACCTAAATTGCCCATCTCTTGCAATCTTGCCAATTGTACCTGACTATTGTTTGACTAGGACTTTATGACATGGAAATATATTGTATTTGCTTATGGTTTGTTGGCTGCTACTTTTACTCATGAAACCACACTTACCAATAATAAAATCCATGCCAAGCGCTGCCATTACAAAAGAAAATTGTTGGGTAAGGTTCGACAAATATTGAAATTAGTTGATTATGAAAAGTGAGGTCAAACTACAACATGTGGATAAGGTAAAATTGTTTCCAAATAGACAACACAAATCTTTTGTTGTTGTTTTATCCACCAAAAAATCAACAGTTCATTGTGTGCCACCTATAATGACTTGAATGATCTCCTTATCAATGTTGTTCTTAGTATGACTGCTTTTCTCCTTTCCCAACGAACTTCTCCTTAGAGAAATGAAATTTTGGAAGCTGGAAGATTTTCATTAGAGATAGATAAAAATGAATTTGACAAAGCATTATCATGTCTTCAAGGGATGAGGTAGAATAATCCTTTCTTTCTAAACTATTTTGGTAATAAGAAACTTTAATGCTTTTCTTTCCTTACAAGTTTAATGTAAAAGTCTTTCTTTAAACGGATTTTTAGGCTTTCTTTCTTGGAAGTTTAAGCAAGACTGGCAACTCTCATCAAGGAAACTAGAACCCATCTATTCTTGGAAATATATAAAGTGAGTTAATGCAATATTTTGAAAAGTCAACCAACAAATAATTTGTGATCCCAAAGTTGGTCCATGTGAAAACCTATCTATACACATCCCCTTAACCACTGCCACATATCACCATGTGAGTAACCCACCTACCTAGTATTGCTCACAATTCACGTATAATATGTAGTAGCCACAATGATGTATATAAAACTAAAGTAGGGTTAATATGAAACTCATGTTAGAAAACAAAGCTCTTTTCTTTGAAATTAGAGACTTTTAAAACACCTACAACTTTCTCTTTAATGCTTGATTGTTGCATCTATTTATCTGTTGAATAAACATTGTATATTATATTTGTTCTTATATATAATCATGCCTCTGTGACATAGCTAAAGGTGGATATTAATGACATTGTCACAATCTACATTGTTTGTATTTTGAATTTTTTTTAAAACAAAATTTACAATGCTCCCATAAGCCCATTTTTTGAAGTATTGTTTCATTGGATCAAGGTGGATAAAAAATGGAGAAAGTATAGAGTGAAAGGAATGGATATATAATAACAGAGTGGAATGATGGAAAATATGACATAGTGAAGGAAATGAATACAAAATGAATGATAATGAAGGATAAGTTACAAGCTTCAGTAGTTGCTTATCATCATTTCCAAAAATTTAACAAATATAAAAGCCTTAAAATTGTTTTTACCTCAAGTTTTACCTTTTTAAGAGATCATAGTGGTACTGATTAAAATGCATGTTGAAGTAGGAACTATAGAATAAAACATGATCTTATGGCTGATTTGGAATGGATCCAACTCGGGTACCTTGTTACTGCATTATGCATTGACCAGAACTTTGACCTTACTCATGTGTTGACCTAGTGGACTCTTGACCTAGGAGGATAGGTGGATGATATTTTGGTGTTTATTTGGAACCATATCCAAGCCATGACTTGGGATGCGTGCAACCTTCAAAACTACAAATCGTCTACAGAAAGATAACTATAACCATTTGCAAAAATTCTAGTAATTTTTATTAAATCAATTTTAAAACATGCGTGTACATTGTTTATTGTGCATTTTATGAAAATTTTTCTCATGGATTAATCAATTGGTCATATTCTCTTCAAAATCCATGTATCAAAATTTTTTAACGCATCCTCATCTACTTGCAAATTTCATGCAAAAATCATCCCTGAAGATAGTGAAGATAGTCTGCTACAGGTTCGGTAGCTACAAAAAGTTTTAAAAAACTGTAGAATTGCTATAAAACATATTCATAAAGAAAAGTAAGCTATGATCTTTTGCAACTATTCTATGTAAATTTGTTTTGAAATAAACCCTGAGGCTGAGGAAAAAATAAAACATTGAAATGCTTGAAATTATTTTGTTACATTTTACCTCTCTGTTGGCATGGTGAGAAGAAGATGAGTATTGAATGCTTGGATGCTTGGGCCAAAGAATATGATGAACATTGTCTGAAGGAGATATTAATCTGCATATGGAACCATAGAAGGTTATTGATAACTCAATTCTCTCTCCCCCCCACATTGAGGATGTTGCATGTCCTCATGCATCCTTTTGAGATATGATATTTGAGTCATGTTGGAGTATGAATGGAGAGGACTATCGAAAGATTAAAGTACTGTAGGAATTTTTCATGCTAATCATGTTGAAAGGTGGAAATCTACAAGTGCAAACTGAAATCAAATACCCATAAGTTGATGTTGGAGATTTATTCTGCTATAGATGTAACGACCCCATCGTTACGACTACGGGTNGGGGGGTTAAGAGGAAAGAAGGTGATGATGACAACAATTAACTACACCACTAACAAGAACGTAAGCACGTAGTCCAAGCAACAGGAAACTATGACTCCACGCACTGGCACAAGGGAAATTGGGAAAAACATGTGTAGAACAACAAGGAGGAATGACTACCCGCCCGACACAACAAGACACGCCTACAAGCTAAGGGAAAACATCCCCCTCCCGACACAACGACCAAAAATGAACAATACTAGAACCTCAAGGTGCGCAAACCCAACGCATGAAGGCGTTCCACCCATGCACAAAAAGAAACATACAATGCTTGACAACCCTCACACAGAACGCACCGGCTCCGACCAAGTTCTTGTCCGTCACTATCCAATAGGGCACACCATGATCCCCTCATCGGGAATCATGTCGTCCCCAGGTGATAGACACGTCAATAACCATGGCACAACACATCCTATCTGGACCAAGGACTCTAGATATTTCTACGTGCTAGGGGCCGAATATCGATAAGAAAACCATACCCAACCCCAACAAAAGGTCGACGAGACACCATAGGACGACTACCGGGGAAGACACAAGCCAATACACAACTTCGTCAACCACCCAACCCATTCATCAAGTCTAATGTTAATAATTAAAAATATAATTTAACATTAATTGCACTCTAATTTAGCAAGTTTAATTTACATTTTAGTCAAGACTCACCATTCTCATTTAATCATTAATTACAATTTAATTTGGGAAATTCTAGATTAATCCCAAAATTACAATCTAACTAGAAATTGACATCATATAACAACATTAACCATATCAATTGAAAATGCTACAATGAAACGCTTATTAACACATTAAATGACAACATGATGTCTATCTATACTAACCATACCAAAATGACAATTGTCTATTAACATTAAAAATAATCTGCTAAGAAGTGGCAATGCCATTAAATCCATATACAATCAATGAGAAATTAGAGCCATATACATTCAATGAGATTTGTTGCCATATGTCATTAATGATATTTAATGCCAAATGCCTAGTCATAGTTAATGTCATTCAGAGCCATTTAATGAAGTCGATGCCATTGTTAACGGTATCCTACCACAATTATTACTGCTAAAATAAAATGGAGGGAAGTTGTCCCAACCAATACTACCAATCAGAAACGCTGTCGGGTAAAAGTAAAACTCAAGGGTAATAATGCCGAAGCATTTAGTTATCCATATAACAATTGCTAATTCGATTGTCGTCAACGCAGAATCCAACATCTAGCTATCTAAAAAGGTAAGAAGTTGTTGTGTAAGGTAAATGTAAATTACCATTGATGTATAACTATGGTGTAATTACACATTGACTGTCAAAATTAAATCGGATGCGTGTAGATTGATAAGTCACTAGGTAATCTAAATAAATTACAACTGAAAATATAATGTGTCTTTAATCAAAATTAGGCAATGAATGTCAACTAAAAACAGAATGGGGAAAAGTCACAGAGAAGGTAATGCAACTTTCATAGGGAAGATTGCAGAGATCCCCACCGGGTTTTGGTGGCCCAAAAACACAGAGGTAAAGGTGTCACAACAAAGTCATGGTTACAAATCGTAGTGGTATGGTGTCACAGTAGTTAAAAATCATAGAGGTAATGTATTATAGCAAAATCATGGTTACAAATCACAGTGGTATGGTGTCAAAACAAAGTTGTGGTTACTAATCGCAATGGTATGGTGTCACAACAAAGTCGTGGTTACAAATTGCAGTGGTATGGTGTCACAACAGTTACAAATCACATAGTTACTGTATTACAACAAAATCATGTTTACATATCGTAGAGGAAGGGTGTTACAACAAATCGTTGATTTTAACCCATCAAACATTCATAGAGTTTATAACATGCATATAATTTAATTCGCTGATTTTATAACCTAAAAAAAAAATTCCCATAAGTATAACTCATCTTAATCAATTATACACTGGTCGTCTAAATGTAAAGCGTGTAGTAGATCGATCTCCTGGCAATCTAAACAAGCCGATCAGAATTAAAAATTTCGCCCCCAAATCAAATGAAATGAAGCCAAAGAAGTGGCAATCACCAGACAAACAAAACGAATAACAATCTTAATCAACTGACGAATGTGGTTTGGCAAGGGAAAAGGTGTAGTCTTAACTAGTGGTGAAAAACACAGTCTCAATCATCTTCAAAGAAGAGTGCATAGGTAAAAAAAATACAGGGAATGTCTAGCAAGATATAAAAACGCAGAGTTAAAGAAAACTTTGCCATCAATAAAAAATTGCAGGGTTAATTAAACACATCAAGGTGCAAGACTACACACTACCTGGAACAATCAACAAGGGTAGACGACTAGCAGGAACATCCTTCACTCATCATCCACGCACAAAAAAGTAGGGAATTTGGATCCATAGGTCTATTAACACCGAAGTGACGACTGTAGATCCAACTCCTAGCCAACTTCTCAGGTGTGGACTGATGAGCTAGGGACGGAGGAAAAAATAAACCGAAATCATCACAAATAAATAAACCATAGGACGATCAATATAGGCAGGGATCGAAGGCCATGGGAATCAATCAACATCGATCTAAAGGCTATTGGGGAAATTTCAGTCATCAACTAGAGTGCTAAGACAATCATTTTCTTTACCCAATTAAACATACAGAACTAAAAGCATAAATCATACTAACAATCTACCATGCAAAAATGAAGGAAGCCTACCATAGCCTAAGTCGCTCGCTCTGAGTTGATGTCCCGCGGGCTCTGTGCAACTCCTACTTGCCGACCGATGAGACTTCACCGGTACCTCCCAACCAACGCTAGGGGTACTCTTCTCCCCCCTTAGCCCCTCAAGCCACAAAGGGGCCACACACACTAACCAGAGAATCAGCTAGCTCCCAGCTCGCCTTGCAAGGCCGAGCTACCACTCCTCATTGAGATGGCTATCCCAACTCCCACAAGCTAAGTCAATCAAGTATAAATTTCTGTAGCGTAACGTTACACATAACAGAAGAGATCCATCATCCTTCTCTTCCCTTCGTTATATAGAGTTTCGAAGTCCTTTACTTTCCCAAAATTCCATTTAATTTATTTCATAAAAATCCTCCTCGTACATGTGTCACCCATTCCCTTCATTCCTCCATAAATTAATTTCATTAATTAATTAATTACCCCTATTTCCCTCACCCACCTAGAATCATTCCTAGAATCGCTCCTAGGTGTCCCCATATTCCCTTACAAGTTTTAATGACTTTCCCCCTTATTAATTTACTAGTTGAGTTTAATTTATAAAGTTCTTAAATGCTAAATACCTTAATAAGTTAGACTTTCCATGTTTTCCTTGGATTTCCCCTTTCTTTTTATGCTTCCTTCTTTTTCCTAGTTTCCTAATTATTTTAGATTTCCCTCTTTCCCTTTTTATTTAAAACTCAATTTGGAAGGTGTAGAAAATTAACTTTTTCCCTTTTCCCTTTTTAATTAATAAAGTTTAATTAGTATAAGTGACAAAACAATTATTTCCCCTTTTTTTTAAATTTATCCCCCAAAAGATTTTTATAAATTAAAAGAATTACTCACCCCCTTCTCGACACATGATTGATGATGATTATTGATGCAGGAGCATCGCCAACATCAAGCAAGACAACGTGAAAGCAAAAGACAGCTGGACAAGTGCCAACGCAAATTTTTGAAATTACCTTGAAGTTGATGTGCAATCTTAAATGAAGTCATTAAGAAGAAGCGCACTTGTAAAATGTAAATGGACCTTGAGTGATTTTCTCTCGTCCTTAGTAGGTAGAAGGCATTTATGGTAGTTAATGTAAAGTAGATAGAATTCAATTCTAGATTAGACAGTTTTAGAGTGCAAGAGGGAAATGGGATATAGACACCCTCATTGTGTATTGTAACATTATTGAGCATGAATAAGAGCATAGAAGAGAAGAAGAGAGTTGTGTAGCAGACTCCATGTACAAAAGTCCTGAATTAATACAAAGGAAGTTGTGATTCAGACTCATGGTGTTCATATATTCTCTATGTATGAATCTTTGAATGTTATGCTCATGAATGTTTTACTCTTTCTATCATGCAATTGCTTTTGTGCTATGTATGAATGATTTCTTGTTGAATGTCTGAAATCTGAAAGGAAAGAGGGGAGGAATGTGTTTCAATTGTTTCTCTATCTGAGCAAGAGTTCCTGCAAGGAGTGCAGTTGAAGTGTCCACAAGGAGTGCGTTGACAAAGGGTTCAGATAGGGTAACTTTTGTTCTCATTCACACAAAAGTGCAGTTGGGCACAGGAGCCGTGTAAGGAGTGCGCAGGCTGAGTGAAGTCTCAGGGTTGTGGACCTGAGTGAAGCATTGAGAGACTGATGTTGCAGGTGTGCACAGGGTTGAAGGGAATTCAGCACTTGGAAGTTTCTGAAGGACACTGCAAGGAGTGCGCACAAGAGTCTTCTCTAAGACTCGAAGTTATAAGGAAGCTTAGGAAGGAGAAAACCTTATAATCCCTGAAAGGGTTGCACATAAGTTATACCTAGAAGAACTAGGAAGGCGTCGTAAGTTTGTGCCGCAGGTGGACAAGTTGGCAAAGGAACACTTAGCTATTCACAGAAAATCACCAAGGAGGAACGGACGGTCGGAATCCTCTGAATAGGATTCGCGAAATCCCGTGAGCCATCAGATCTCACGGAGGAGCAAGGGAGATACGACAAGTATTCCCGAGAGGTTCTAAGGTCAGGAGGAGTAGGACCGAAGACCCAAGCCATGAGGGTCATTGGATTCTCAAGAGAATCCCTATATCGAGGTTTCATGGATGGAAATTCCGTAACATTGCAACGGGAATCACAATATCCTGAAACGCGATATCCTGAAAGCCAATAGGATTTGTGTGGGCCACGGGGAAGTCAGCGAGTGGACAGGTGGCACGCTAGTGATGAGTAGTCAACCTCGGTTGACCATCTCGGAGTTTCATGGGGTGAAGTCACGAACTCATTGCTTCAGGATTCGCGATATTGCGAAGTCTGAAATCCCGACAGAAGTGGAGTGACGTTGAAAAGTCAAAGCGCACGAGTGTATCGGTGTTTGGTAAATCGGGATTTGGAAGTTGAAGGAGACAAGTCACTCGACATCGCGATTGCCAAAATCACGATAAGAAAAATCCCGAAAGGGGAAGGAAAGGTTAGCACCGATTGTTTTGGGTTTCGGGGGTTCGAGAGACCAACGCTCGACCATAGGATTCGCGAGGTGCAAAGCCCGATCTCCCCAAGTGCAAAGAGGGGATCCCGTGAGAATTTGTTGTGGGTGCAGATTTCCCGATAGGGAAATAGAAGAGTTGTTTAGAGTTCTTCGGGCCAGTAGAAAAGGAAAGATCCTGTGCTGACGTGGACCTTCCAACCTGCGGGTTGTGGAGGGAGCGTGCGTAGGCGTCAAGTTTGGTATCAGAGCCCAGAAAGGTTCTTTGCTTTCTGTAGCAGAGAAGGGAAGGATTCATCATGCCGCCGAGGAGAAGAGATTGGCAAACACCCGATCCACCAGAGGATAGGGAAATGCCAAGAAGAAGAGGCAGGCAGATGACAGATCCAACCATGGAGAGAGAGATGCGTGATCTACGAGCTAGACTCGAAGACATGGAAACAACACAGAGGCGTATAGTCAGTGTTGTGGATCTCAGTGATTCTGAAAATGAAATCGAGGCTGAACATGAAGAGGAAGTTGTATCTGAAGATGCATCAAACGAACGTTTGATCAGAGCTATTGCAAGGATGGGGGCAAGAGCGAAGATGGACATTCCAGTTTATGAGGGAAACTTGGATGCAGAGGAGATTCTAGACTAGATTAGAGCTCTAGACACATACTTTGACTATGAAGATGTCGAAGAAGACAAGAAAGTCAAGCATGTTATCACAAGATTGAAGGGACATGCAGCTTTGTGGTGGGATGAACTACAAGCTGACAGATGTTGCAAGGGCAAGCAAAAGATCAGGATTTGGGATAGAATGATCGCGAAGATGAAGGAAAAATTCATTCCCAGGGATTACCAGATTTCTTTGTTCAGGAGAATGCAGAACTTGAGACAGAAGCTGATGACAGTGAAAGAATACACTGAAGAATTCTACAGACTGAACATTAGGGCAGGTCATCGGGAGAGCGATGATGAAAAAGTTTCTAGATATCTGAATGGTCTGAGATATGACATTCAGGATGAGATGAGCATGGTAACCATCCAAATGGTGGAAGATGCTTATCAGATGGCTCTGAAAGCGGAAGAGAAGCTGAGCTGAAAGCAGATTCAGAGAGGTCGAGGAAGAAGTCAGCCCAGAGGCAAATCAGTTTCCCAGGACAAATATCAGAAGCCCAAGGAGGACTGGAAGAAACCTCAGACTTGAACTGAGAGAGGTGGGACCTCACAGCGAGGGCAATATGCTGAACAGAGAGGACAACATACTGAGCAGAGAGGAGATTATGCTGATAACAATACTTTTCCTCGTACTAGAGGTAGGGGAAGAGGAAAAGGTGGAGTAATAACATGCTTCACATGTGAAAAGAATGGGCACAAGTCTTACGAGTGTCCAGATAAAAATAAAGAGAGTGGAGAACCTCAAATCGCTGAAGCATAGAGGTGAGATGTTGAGGCAGAAGACGCTGAAGGAAAAAGATTGCTGATGATGTGAAAAGCTCTTTTGACACCAGAGAAGGAGGTGGAGAGTTCAGTCCAAAGGACCAGACTTTTCAGGACTGCTTGCAAAACCAAGGACAGGGTATGCAAGGTCATCATGGATAGTGGTAGCACAGATAATCTCATTTCTACAGAGATGGTAGGGAAGCTAGAGTTGGAGACAATTGATCATCCAAGCCCATACAGAATTTCGTGGCTACAAAAAGAACATCAGGTAACTGTCACTAAACAATGTTTAGTTGAATTTAAGATAGGGGGATATAATGATAAAATATTATGTGATGTTATTCCCATAGACGTTTGTCATCTATTGCTGGGTAGACCATGGCAATATGATAGGAATGTGATTCATGATGGGAGAATGAACACTTTCACCCTAGAGAAGAATGGGAGGACACACATATGTTGCTTCCAATTAAGGATAAGGAGGTGAAACCGGAAGTAAGAACACAATACTTCTCATGAGTGGGAAGGAAATTCTTACAGAGGTTAAGAAGAAGGAGGATCCACAGTTCATAGTGGTCAAGAAACCAAAGATTGTTTTGACCAGCACGAGAGTGGATGATTTACCATAAGAAATTCAGGAACAGCTAGAAGAGTTCGCTGATATAGTAGTGGACGAATTACCTCGTTCGTTGCCACCAATCAGAAGTGTGAGTCATCATATTGACCTCATACCAGGAGCTAGTTTTCCAAACAAATTCATGTATAGATTGACACCGCAAAAGAATGAAGAGGTTAAGAGGCAAGTCCAGGAGTTGTTGGACAAATGTTTGGTCAGGGAAAGCTTGAGTCCGTGTGTTGTTCCAACAATACTCAGTCCAAAGAAAGATGGAGGCTGGAGGATGTGTATTGACTCGAGGGCGATTAATAAGATAACCATCAGGTACAAATTTAAATTGCTAAGGATGGATGATCTGATGGATTGCTTGAGTGGAGCAAAATTCTTTTCAAAGATTGATTTGAAAAGTGAATATCACCAGATTCGCATGAGGGAAGGTGATGAGTGGAAGACAACATTC
>JASDQU010884811.1:0-18004 GCA_032191745.1 Picea mariana
ATGACCATCCCTCCCCCTGTGACCATCACTCCCCCTATGACCATCACTCCCCCTGTCTCATGCATTTGTTATTTCTCTCCATTTCCATGCCTTTGTTCTTTCTCTCCCCCATTGACATCAATGTCAAAGGGAATTCTCCTTAGGGCTTCTTCCCCTATATACAAGACTCTAATTTATCTTCATGGTGCTACTTGAAATCTCAAAACATGTCCAATTACTTGAATCACATCGAGTCTTGACGTTTTCACATAGATTAAGCTACCAATCATCGATCTGTAGAGTCTCTAATATCCATCCTTAGATTTATCATCCTTTCTCAACATGCAACTGGTCTGCATAGGAGTACTTATGGGTTTGCAATCTTCCACTCCAAACCTTTTTAGCATCTCTCTGATATACTTGGTCTGGGATATGAAAATACATTTATCACACTGACATATATGTAATCCCAAAAATAAGGTCAACTCACGAAGAAAAGACATTTCGAACTCATTCTGCATGTCTTTGGAAAACTTCTAACTCATTGTGTCATCATCACTTCCAAAGATAATGCCATCTACATAAACCTCAATTATCAATATATTGTCTCAATTCACTTTTATGTAGAGATTTCTATCTGCATTTCCCTTCATGAATCCTTGTTTTTGTAGACACCTGTCCAACCTTGCTTTGTTTATGGTTACCTATCCATCCTTTTTCAGTTTTTTTTCTGAATACTCACTTTGTACCAATCAGATTCTTGTCCTTTGGCCTTGGGACCAGTTCCCATGTTTCATTCTTCTCTATTTGATCCAACTCTTCTTCCATAACCTTGATCCAGTGTTCATCATTGTTGGCTTCTTCAAAACCGCTTGGTTCAACTTTGGATAACCATGTTAGGTGCCTTTGTTCTGGTGAATGTATTCAGGTTTCAACTCCTAGATCTGTATTCCCGATAACTTGTTATAGTGGATGATTTTTTTACACTCATTGGCTAGGTGTCTTGGGAGGTATTTGAATATCCTACTGTTGCCAGCTCAACATGTTGTTGACTTTTTATATCAATTAATTGATCTACATAGCTGCTTAACCAAAGTCATTTGTTTTTATTACTCGTCGTGACACAATTTTTGAAACGACAGTTCTAAGTTGTCATTTTTTCCTATTATTATCTTTCATGCTTCATTCATGACTGGAAGCATGAAAATTTGCGACTGTGCTACCTTTCTGTTCTAAAATGTCGTCAAAGGCAAGTTGTTCATACAGTTTATTAATGAAGTTGGTTCCTTGCCATGAAGAGTTACTCTCTTTGTTTCCATCCTTTCAACATCAAACATGCTTAGATATTGATGATTACATGAATCAAAGGACCCCCATGATTTGATTTTTGGTATGGTTTTGTTTGGTTCTTGGCTTTACATTTCTCTTGCTAAGTCTTGGATTTTTCGACTCACTTTGTCATAGAACCCACGATGCGCGCACTCATTTTTCATTTTAATGTTTTGGTCCTAGATTTGTACTAGATGCAAAGGTGGAATTATGATTTGCAGGAAAACATCATTCTCAAGACTTCCCTTGGTCTTTCCAAACCCTCTTCTCATGTGTTTCAATAATCACCCATCTAATCGTTATGAGTTTATGTTCATAAACCATTCACCGTTGGAATGTCACGGGCTCGGGTTATGGCTTTGGACTGTCCTTGCAAACCCTCTCTGTGTGCTATGTCTAATTCGTTACCCTTTCATCCATCATGGCTACTGTTGAGAGAGTTGAACCAATCGGAATTCAAACTTTACTCTTATATGATGATGCCAGAGAAGGTTTGGAGAGAAGTGGCTGGCTCATTTTCATTAGGAAGTTTCAGGGTTTCAATTTATCGGTTGCCCAAGAATTCACTTTCTCCTTTGATGGTTGTAGAGTGAAGGTTGGTGATGTGCAACTGGAGGTTACCGAGGATTTCTTGAGTCAAGCTACAGGGCTCCCTGTAAGCCTTGAAGTTTTACACTTTTGTTAGCAGAGTTTAATCTCGTTTTTTTTGCCTGCTGGAGACACAATTTTGCAGGAGAGATTCTGAGCAAACCATTGCGAATTAGAACAAACCCTTTAAAACCCAGAACCAAAATGAGCCGTTTTATCTTCATTGTAGGTTGTTTCTCCAAAATATGGACCATTGCAGAGATATTCCTCGACCTTTGGAGGTAAATTTATCAAAATGTTTGTGTCGAGTAAGATGAGCATTTTTTATTTATTTATTTTTATTCTGTTACAGACCTTGCTATAGTACCCTTCCCACCTATTCAGCCCTGTGACTCAACCTCCTACATCAAACCCTTTCCCGATCAAAAGGTTATAGAGCAGGCCCGTGAACAAGTTATACATCCTAATTACTGTCAAAAAAATTCATATAAACCTACAGGCAATGTAGTGTTTAAAAACGTGGAGGCTACAATAGCCATTGTGAATTCCAAGGTTGCCTGATATGATTTGATTTCATAGTTGGAGGTATGATTTTTTCATCTTAAAATAGGATTATAATGTTAAAATTAGATTGCTTTATTTTACAATAAGTTGGATTTCATTTACTATAATAACTAGCTACAGAATCGCAATATTTTGTAGCCAGTTATGTTAATTTGAATTGTGTGAAGTAGTGGTTGAAAATGTATCTAAAATATTTCTATTTTCCTTTTCTTTCAGGATACTATGCAATCCATGATTAAAAATTGATCTGGGGCATCCTTGAGACCTTACAGTCATATCTTTGATGCATTTTATGTTCAAAAATGAACTGTTATTAGTTTTGGAGGATTTAGTAGGATCAGGGTGGTTGCATCCCCCTTTATTTTGAAATAAATATTTGATCTTAGGAACAAAAAAAGTTATCTTTCTTGAGGCATTTATAAAACCATCATTTTTATAATCAAAAGCATCTTGGCCTAGGGCTGAAGTATGGGCAATTACACACAGACTTGAATGGAAAAGAATGCATATTACAGCTTTAGCTTTTGTGTATGATGTCTTAGTTTAAGTTCTGTTTATCTCGATGTGATAATAGATGGTGATAGCTTTTTTCTTCATGATTTATTATGAGTTCAGATAATTCATTTTTACATGCTATCCATATGTCATGTTTCAGATACAATATAGGGTGATCATTGATTCAATTAAAATTAGAGATTTATCTCTAATTTTCTGTTGAATGTTTAAATACAAGTTCTTACAAGAAGATTTATCTCACTATAGTTACTTGTAAATCATAAGATCACTGTGACTATCTCCATTATATGTTATGTTATCAAAACTCAGTTTCCAGCATATCGTTTCACATTTATTCAGAGCAATCTTAAGATTCGTTGCAAGTTTACATCTCGGATAAGGTGGCTGGATATTCTCTATTGTATAGATGTTGGATGCATTAACAGGTTAGTTCTTTTCTTTTGTTGTTAGTTTATCTACGAAACTCTAATATATGGTTTGGCTTTGACAGACCATATATTCCTGTTTTATTGTACCTTTTTAGTTTACACCTATATTAAAAAAGAAAAAACAAAAAGGTAGTTTATGTGCTTTCTTTATCTATTTATGTTAAAAGAGTTACATTTACATTTGATTTTCATGAGTTCAGATTAAAACTCATAAATTGTATATCTTGCACATAAATTAGGTAAACGCAATCTATTTTGTAAATATTATCACAAAGTAGTTATATAGACACATATGTACATATATATATATATATATACCAAGTAGTTAACTATTAGTTTGTTATTTTTTTTTAGTTTGTTTCTTTTAGGAATTTTAGATTGGCCAATGGAGCCATTAAACCCGTCGGAGTGAGTCATACCAAACGTCTTGGGTTATTTAGAAAACCCTGGACCAGATTCACTCTTCCAGTTGATGAGCGGTCATTTTCACCCATCAACAAATGGCGCTAGAAGGAGGGTCGATTGACAAGATGGCCTTGTAAGAGCCTTTATTTTAAATGTATTCAATTTCCCCATGGCTCCCCAAATCACTGTGTTGGAACATGCTTTCAACTTCTCATTACCCGATGTTCCTAATGAGACAGTCTCTCACTTGTCCAAACTCACCTTTGATGGTGGAGGCAATACATCTGCTAAAGGTCACCTTAACAAGTTTTGGTGCAAATGCATCAAACATGACATTTTTGATTTAAAACTTTTATGCAGATTGTTCACTTTTACTTTTAGATGTCAGATTAAACATTGGTTTGAATCCTTTCCAGCATGTCACATTTCTTATTGGTTTCAGTTTGTAGATGAATTTCTAGATGCTTTTGAAATTTATGATTATAATCAATTATGTGAAGAATTTCAGACTTCGTTAATCAATGGAGATTCATCTTCAAAAGACTTTTCGACAAGAATCTATCGTATCGTCTGTAAATTTAATCTCGATTACATGCCATTTGCATTAAATCTCCTCTATGATGCTTGTGTCCCTTCCATCCAGTCATATTCAATCATGAACGAAGAACCAATTGCAAATCCTATCACTCAACTGCGAGAAGAATTTTCTTCCCAGGATGAGAGGAATCCATCCGAAAATTTTGAACAAGCAAAGGAGGTAGGATCTATTGACTAGGTTCTCATCGACAACCAAACTAGTTTTTCCTCGGAATCATTATATTTTCAGTCTTCGACCATCGCGAAAGAAGATTTGAATCTTGGTCGAGGTGAATATCATCATTCTTGTAAATCATGCTCTAATCAATATTTAAACTCAATCATTGAAGAACACTTAAGTGACGAAAATCATCTTAAACATTCTAACATTCCTGTGAAACTAATTAGAGAAGAAGATATGCAATTGGAAGGAGAAACCTTAAATCTTCTTCCTCAAAATATACTTTATCCACAGGAAAGACTAGACATTTGTCATGTAAGTTTTGAATTATCTATCATACAGAGGGAAAATCTAGATGATCATATTATGTTGAGGAATTTGTCATCCAAATAGAGTAAGAGTTTTCAAGAAAATGAAGAGAAATATTTGGAGAATACCATTGTTAAATATCATAGTTCAAGAGATTCTTTTCATGTGCTTATTTCTGATTCCTTTTATTCTTTATATCCTGATCTCTTCCTAGATTCTGGTGGACTTGGAACCTTACATACAACATCCTACTCTTTTCTACCACAATCATATCCTTTCGATATGCTAAGATTTGATGAAGTTAATTTCAAACATAACATTGATAAAGTCAGATTTGACGCTCTTTCACTTTCATCACTCACATGGGAAAAGGACATGTTGCGAGATGATTTTACACAGTTTATTGTTGAAAAAGACAATGCACTATATCTTATGGAGATCAAACATTCTACATTGCATATTCGTTCTTTGATTAGCTCGAATTTTAATGTTTATGCTTCACATTTTGAAATGATCAATCTCATCAAAGGAAGTATTCAAACCAATGATCTAATTAATGTCACGAATCCTCTTATGATGAGTTCCCCATTGATATATTCGTTTCATCAAATTCATGGTTTGCATCCTCATTTTTGTGACAGGATCTTAGGATGGCTTGAATATTCGTATATAAAAAATCTTCATAATAAAGATAAAGTTGTGCTTGCTTTGTTTTTACCTAAGTATCTTGGAAGTAGGCGTGACATATTTCTTTTAGATCCTCCATGTGAAGAAATTAATTGTCAGGAGGATGGGGCATTTCAGCCTTGGCTGATGGTTATTTCATTTCCTCGTAATCTTGACAAGTTTTTCAAACTTACTTACACTTTCCCATGCCATTATGACCCTTATTATGACAATATTGCACAATGGTTGGAGGATTCATACATCAAGAATTTTCGAGAGAATGGTAAGATCATGCTTACTTTGTTTTTAAATGATGTTTATGAAGGTAAGTGTGATATATTTATGTAATTTTTTGATATATTACCATTCTTGTTAGTAATGTTTGATTTTGTTTCCATTTCAGGATTGGAGTTACTCCAATGGCTACATTGGAAACATGACTTCACATAGTATTCTGATTTGTTTAGTAGTTAGGGTAGGTTTAGGAATAGGTTTTCTTTCATTTTTATTCCTCGCTATTTATCTTTGTAATAATGCAGTCATGAATGCAAGTGGGTACACCACAAGAACCATAACATGATTATTGTCAGGGAAGTCCGCATGATCCTTTCCTCTCTACTTTTCATTGAATATTTATTTTCAAAGCTGCAGTATTATTATGAAAATTTTAATTGGAAAGTAAAGAGATAAATAAATCTGAATCGTAAATTCAACCCTGACCTAAGGTACCACGAGTAGGACTGATTTCACATCAAACAAGATTTTTTTATTTTCTTTTAGTCTCCCAAGAGATTTTTCGCATGATGTTTTTAGATACACCTTTTGTACATATTTCTCTGTTTTGATTTCTTTGCTTTCCAATTTTTCTTTGCTGGTTTGTTTTGTTTCCGTTTTAGGTCATCGGTCCTTTTGAGTCAAACATCCCTATATTACAGTCTAGCTCAGAAAAAGAGAACATAATGCTTCATCTCAAAACAACTGTCAAAGGATGTCAAATCATCAATTGTCGTCTTTCTCTGAAATTGTAGGCTAGTTAAAGATGATATTTTGTTTGAAAGTCAATTCTCAGTTTCAATTTGCACTTGAAAGTACTCACGATTATCTTTAAAAAATCTCTTTACGTTGTCCCTGCTTTTTATGAAAGCAACTCAATGATGTCTCCCTGTCCTCGAAAATTAGTTTTATTAATAAACTATTTTTTTTATCTTGATGAAGGTTAGCAAGAAAAGTTAAAGGCCTTGGAAATATTAAGTTATGTCAAAACTGGAGTTTTCAGCATCACCTCGCTCTATTGAATATTTAAAAAAAAAAACTATATCAGAATATGAATAAACCTCTCAAAGAGTTGTGGGAAGTGTTTGCAAACCCCCTGGGACACTGAACAGGTCTGCTGGCAGTGAGTAAATGCATGCATGATGCCAAGACAACTTCGTCGGGGTACTGAACCAGCCCGTTGGCAGTGAAGCAATGTCGGGTAAAAGAAAAATTTCAGGTATGAATCTTGTTTTTGGCCATAAGCATCTTTCGTTCTTATTTGAAATTTCTTGGATAGGATACAGACATCAGAGTGGGTTAATTGACATCCCTGTCAAGGCTATGAACACCTGTTGGCAGCAGTGGCCCTGTCAACAGTATTGGAGACATTAATTTAAACGTCGTGGCTTTCTTTTGTGAAGTTTGTCATCGGATTTCGTTCTATTTAAATGAAAGATATTTGAAACTGGACTGCATCATGATTATTAAAGATGTTCAAATAACCTCTCAGTTATTCTTTGATTTGAAGTTTTTCAGAATTCTCTAACCCGAACTAGTTCGTATTGCAGAGATAACTGCTTCTCCTAGCATGTCGCCATTGTTGGCAGCTCAACATGTTGTTGAATTTTTATATCAATTAATTGATCTACATAGCTGCCTAACTGGAGCCATTTGTTTTTATTACTCTTCGTGACTCAATTTTAGAAACGATAGTTCTAAGTTGTCACTTTTTCATATTATTATCTTTCATGCTTCGTTCATGACTGGAAGCATGAATACGAAGCACGAAAATCTACGACTGTGTTACCTTTCTGTTCTAAAATGTCATCAAAGGCAAGTTGTTCATACAATTTATTAATGAAGTTGGTTCCTTTCCATGAAGAGTTACTCTCTTTGTTTCAATCCTTTCAACATCAAACATGCTTAGAGATTGATGGTTACATGAATCAAAGGACCCCCACGATTTGATTTTTGGTATGGTTTTGTTTGGTTCTTGGCTTTACATTTCTTTTGCTAAGTCCTGGATTTTTCGACTCACTTTGTTATAGATCCCACGATGCGCGCACTCATTTTACATTTAAATGTTTTTGTCCTAGACTCATACTAGATGCAAAGGTGGCATTATGATTTGTAGGTAGACATCATTCCCAAGACTTCCCTTGGTCTTTCCAAACCCTCTTCACATGTGTTTCAATAAGCACCCATCTAATCGTTATGAGTTTATGTTCATAAACCATTCACCGTTGGAATGTCACATGCTCGGGTTATGGATATGGATTGTCTTTGAAAACCCTCTCCATGTGTTGTGTCTGATTTTTTACCCTTTCATCCATCATGGTTCCTGTTGTGAGAGTTGAACCAAATGGCATTCAAACTCTGCTCTTATATGACGATGCCAGAGAAGGTTTGGAGAGAAGTGGCTGGCTCGTTTTCATTAGGAAGTTTCAGGGTTTCAATTTATAGGTTGCCCAGGAATTTGGTTTATCCTTTGATGGTTGTAGAGCGAAGGTTGGTGATGTGCAACTGGAGGTTACCAAGGATTTCTTAATTCAAGCTACAATACTCCTTGCAAGCCTTGAAGTTTTACACTTTTGTTAGCAGAGTTTAATCTCATTTTTTTGCCTGCTGGAGACACGATTTTGCGGGAAAGATTCTGAGAAAACCCTTGCGAATTAGAACAAACCCTTTAAAACCCAGAACCAAAATGAGTCGTTTTATCTTCAATGAGGGCAGTTTCTCGAAAAAATGGACCATTGCAGAGATATGCCTTGACCTTTGGAGGTAAATTTCTTAGAATTTTTGTGTCAGGTAAGATGAGCGTTTTCTTTTTATTATTATTATTATTTCTATTACAGACCTTGCTATAGTACCCTTCCCACCTACTCAGGCCTATGCCTCAGCCTCCTACAACAAACCCTTTCCTGATCAAAAGGTTATAGAGCAAGCCCATGAACAAGTTGTACATCCTAATGATTGTCAAAAAAATTTAAATAAACCTATAGGCAATGTAGTGTTTAAAAACGTGGAGGCTACAACAGCCATTGTGAATTCCAAGGTTGCTTGATATGATTTGATTTAATAGTTGGAGGTATGATTTTTTCATCTTAAAATAGGATTATATTGTTAAAATTAGATTGCTTTATTTTACAATAAGTTGGATTTCATTTACTATAATAACTAGCTACAGAATCGCAAGATTCTGTAGCCAGTTATGTTAATTCGAATTGTGTGAAGTAGTGGTCGAAAATGTATATAAAATATTTATGTTTTCCTTTTCTTTCAGGATACTCTACAATCCATGATTACAAATTGATTTGGGGCATCCTTGAGACCTTACAGTCATATCTTTGATGCGTTTTATGTACAAAAATGAATTGTTATTAGTTTTGGAGGATTTAGTAGGATCAGGGTGGTTGCATCCCCCTTTATTTTGAAATAAATATTTGATCTCAGGAACAGAAACAATTATATTTCCTGAGGCCTTTATAAACCCATCATTTTTGTAATCAAAGGCATCTTGGCCTGGGGCTGAAGTATGGACAATTACACAGAGACTTGAATGGAAAAGAATGCATATTATAGATTTAGATTTTGTGCATGATGTCTTAGTTTAAGTTCTGTTTATCTCGATGTGATAATAGATGGTGATAACTTTTGTCTTCATGATTTATTATGAGTTGAGATAATTCATTTTTACATGCTATCCATATGTCATGTTTCATATACAATATAGGGTGATCATCGATTCAATTAAAATTAGAGATTTATCTCTAATTTTCTGTTGAATGTTTAAATACAAGTTCTTACAAGAAGATTTATCTCACTGTAGTTACTTGTAGATCATAAGATCATTGTGACTATCTCCATTATACGTTATGTTATCAAAACTCAGTTTCCAGCATATTGTTTTGCATTTATTTGGAGCAATCTTAAGATTCGTTGTAGGTTTACCTCTCGGATAAGGTGGCTGGATATTCTCTATTGTATAGACTTTGGATGCATTAACAAGTTAGTTCTTTTCTTTTATTGTTAGTTTATCTATGAAACTCTGATATATGGTTTGGCTTTGACCGACCATATATTCCTATTTCATTGTACCTTTTCAGTTTACAGCTATATTAAAAAAGAAAAAACAAAAAGGTAGCTTATGTTTCTTTATCTATTTATGTTAAAAGAGTTACATTTACATTTGATTTTTATGAGTTCAGATTAAAACTCATAAATTGTATATCTTGCACATAAATTAGGTAAAGGCAATCTGTTTTGTAAATATTATCACAAAGTAGTTATATAGACACGTATGTACATATATATATACCAAGTAGTTAACTATTAGTTTGCTCTTTTTCTTTCGTTTGTTTCTTTTAGGACTTTTAGATTGGCCAACGAAGCCATTAAACCCGTCGAAGCAAGTCATACCAAATGGCTTGGGTTATTTAGACAACCCCAGACCAGATTCACTCTTCCTACTTATCATATTCCTCTTGCTTTGTTCTTGCTACTTTTCTTCTTCTTTTGATTCTTCTTCTATTTCTTATTCTTTAAAATTTTCTTCGTTATCCTACTCTTCTAAATCTTTGTGTCCTTCTTTGATCTTTCGTCCATTTGTCTCATCAATCGTTACATTGATACTTCCCACTATTCCGTTAAGTCTTAGATTGAATCATTTGTATGCTTTTCTTTTTCTTGATTACCCAACCAATATTCCCCTATCAAATCGGTAGTAAAATTTTCCAATCCTACCATGTTATCTTTTGATATAGCATTTGCTTCCAAATACTCTAAAATGATTCACAGTTTCTGGTCTTCCTTTCCATAACTCATAGGGGTTATTATCACTGTTACTTCTGAGAATTCATCTATTTAGGATTTGAACTATTGTATGCATTGCTTGTGCCCATAATATGTCACCCAACTTGGAGTCTTTCAACATAGTTCTGACCATTTCCTGTATTGTTCTGTTCTTCCTTTCAATGACTCCATTTCTCTTAGGTGTCTTGGCTGCTAAGAATTTCCTTTTTTTTCCATGTTTTCCACAGAAATACATGAATTCCTTTAATGTAAACTCTCCACCATTGTCTGATATCAAACATTTGATTTTCAAGTCTATCTCAATTTCAACCATCTCTTTGTATATCTTGAAGTGTTCAAATGCCTCTAACTTTTTATTGAGAAAGAAAACCACAGTCTTTCTTTTGTAGTCATCAACCAGTATCATAAAGTATTGTTCACCATTTAATCCCTTTGTTCTTGTCAGTCCACATAGGTTGATATGTACAATTTCTAATGTCTTTATCGTTGAGTACTCTTTTGATTTTATCTTGGTCCTGGTTTTTTTCCCTGTAGACAATGCTTACATATATTATTTGCTGGCTTTGAAATCTCAGGAATTGTTTTTATTGCTTCATTTTTGTTGATTTTGACAACATTATCAAAGCTCATGTGACCCATTCTTCTATGCCAAAGCCAATTTTCATTTTTCTTTCCTAAGAAACATTTTCCCTTTCCAATTTCATTCAGGACATATATGTTGTTTGGGGTTCTTATAGCTATAGCCACCAACTTGCCTGATCCTTCTTTCCTTATCTCACATTTTTCTAAGTCAAACAAAATTTTGTTTTCTTGATCACACATTTGACTTACACGTAGTATATTTTTCTTTGTATCTTCGACCAGTAGAACATTTTATGCTTTGGCATCTTTACTTCCAATCTTAATTGTGTCTCTTGATATAATTTTGGTGGAGTTTTCATTGCCAAATGAAACCAATCCATATCATTCCTTCTTCATAGTTAGAAATATGTTCTTGTCACCTATCATATGCTTTGAACAACCACTATCAACATACCACCCATTTTTCTTGTGTTGAGACTGTAGAGAAAGCAAGCATTATTTAGTGTTGAATTGATTAGGCTTCCTTCTCCATATCCTTTGTGATTCATGTTTATGACTGTTGATATTATTCTTTGGTTCTCTTGGAGGAAACATTTATCTAAAATCTTTGTCCATGTGTCCAAAATTGTTGCAAGTGTAGCACCCTACTTTATTAATCAATGATCCAAAATTTTTGTAGTTTTTGTTCTGTGTTTCATGAGGCCTTCTTGGATAACAATTATTTGAGTAGTCTTCATAGTTTCTTCTATTCTTGGCATAGGCTCTACAGTTTACATATTTGTTCCCAAAATTGTTACATGAATAATATAAAACAAGAAAAATAGTTTGGTACCTCGAGGTGGAAGATATTTTGAATGGCACTGATCTTCTGAATTATTCTTCTTCTTGAGGTCTTTCTATTGTTGGTTGTTGTTGATTCTAAAATCTGATTCTTCTAGGTGGTGTAGTTTCACAAATATCCTTTGCATTGTCGCAATGCATGATCTTGACAAATGCTGAATCATTCATACTACTCAGAATGGTTCCTTTAGCCTTTGAACTGTTTTCATTGAGTTTCTTTTCATCTTTTTCAATTGGGGGAATGGTTGGTGTTGTATATCCATCTACTAATGACTACCAAACATAAAATCCTTGTGCCTATTAAAAGGGTCTCAACATTTTATTCCAGAAGGCATAGTTATGACTATGAAATACTGGTGCTCCAATATTAGCATTGTTGGCATAGGGGTAGATCTAGGGTTCAATGCTTCAACAACCTACCAACAAAACCCTAACCACCATCCCTTCCAGAAACACCTACGAAGCAGGCGAAGTCTCACCCGAGGTAGAGGCAGGGGGGGTTACAAGACTCAGGTGTCTGTAACCAATCTGGGACATAGATCTGTGATTACAATTAATTCACAAAGTACTTAAGAACAACATGCATTAGTTTATCATCTTTATTCACATTGCAGAACAAACCCTAAGAATAGATTAGTGCAGTAATACTAAACAAATACACATCGCACTTAGCAACATAAAGTATATCTAGCACATTAAGCATAAATAAAGCACTAAGCATTCATAGATCTATCTATCATACAAAACCATCAGTGCACTAAGCATAAATATCATAGCACAAAGCAAACCATCAACACATGATATATGTGGTTCACCCCAGTGTGGGGCTACATCCACCAACAGATTCTTCTTCTTTATTAGTCTCCAATATCTTACATTCTTTTGCTCCTATGCACTAAGCCACAGAGCCAAGCTTCGCACCGGACAAGTGATCTATGCACTAAGCACTAGATCCACCTTCCAAAAATCAGGTCAAGGCACAGATCCAACTTCTCTACTAATCACAGAGCCTTACATAAACAATATGTTTCACTATGCAACCCAAAACTACTTGCCTCTTGCACTTAGCTACTTACACCCATTACATTACATTCTTTCACTTATTTATACTTTTAAATTCGCTTACAAAAGGCCTAATCATGGGTAAACCCATGGGTCAACATCCCATAAACCCTAATGAACCCCTTGTTGGGTCCAAAAATCAAGTGAGATCCAGCAATCTCAGCTCTGCCTGGGCGCTCCATCTTCGACCAGCTTGTCGAAGTCCCAAAAGGTGGTCAACCTTGACCAATGTTTCCTCAAAACTTGGTTGAGGGTCAACAGGACCCCAACACTCACCTATGAATCGTCCCGAGTCACTCATATTAGCACTGCTTCAAAGGCCTCGAGCTGCCTCAACTTGTTGCTTCACCTGAGATTCCTTCTCAGTGAACTCCTAGATCATTTTCTCTGTAATAGGCCCTTCTAGGTGTTGTTCCACTATCGCAACCACTTGGTCCAGTTGCGAACCTTGTCCTTCGATCTCTTCAAACACCATGTAGGCTTCCTCCTACACCGGTTGTAGCCTCTGTGTGACTTCCATTACTCTGCCATGGATGGCAGTAATTTGTTTCTAGGCCACGCATTGTTCTTGTGATCTCTTCATTCTCTCGACTGCAGTGAGTGACTTCATCTGTGCCTGAACTATCAGTGCATGTTGTTGTGCTTCCTGTAGCTACGCTTCCAACTTCCTAAGCTCTAGATCTTCCATGAGGTGTTCATAGGTCTGCGGGCTTATATCGCTCAGTTGTTTGCATTCTGAGGTGAGGGCTCAGATCCTTTCAACTGTGCTCTAAGCAGCTTCCTCCCTCTGGTCACGCACTTCCTGTGGAGTACTTGGTATTGTTTGGATCTCCAACTCCATTACCCTTTCTTAAAGTTGTTGGATGGCCTCAGCGAGCTTCATCACTTGAACCTCGACTACCTCATGTTCCTCCTGTGCCAATCCTAGCACAGAGTGAAGTGCTTTGCTCACCACTTCTTTGACTGCATTATTCTCTTCGAGCAGTTGGTCCTTCTCCCTCTGTATCTTTTCTTTTTCTTCCTCGAGCATTGCCTGAAACTCATCTCTCTCATTTTCATAAGCGGTTTCATAGTACTGTGCAACTTGTAGTTTCTCTAAGACTTCCTCTTTCTCTTTCTTCAGGTCTTCTATAGCCTTCTCCTTCTCCTCTTGGACTCGCTGAAGTCGAGCCTCTATTGCATCTGCAAGTCTTCAAAGTTGGGCTGGTGTTGGGCTCTAAATATGTCCTAAGAACAACCTCTATGCATCATCTGAAGGTAGGTGCTGGAATAAGCATTTTACTTGTTGCCTACGTAGGTTCTTACCTTCCATTTTCAATACCCAATCCTCCAGAGATGCAACACCTGTAAAGGAACAACAATTGAAAAGGGAATGACAGTTGTTCTATTCTAATGAATGACACTTCCTGTAAAGGGAACAACAATCGTAACAAGGGAATGACAGTCGTTACATTGGGTCGAACTAATGAGGAATTAATTGAATTGTAGTATTTTCCCAACTATCTAATTTGTCAACCCGGGGTTTGTAAATTGACGAAGCACATGCAAAGTATATGCAAGATTGAAGCAGAACTAATATAATCTAATGTTTTAGCTATAACTGAAATTGAATCATTAATCTAATGTAGGAAATTGAAACACACGACTTGGAATTGAATTGCTACAACCTACGAGTGAAATTGAATCATTAATCTAATTCAGGAAATTGAAACACATGACTTGGAATTGAATTTCTACAACCTACGAATGAAATGAAATGGCGTAAATGAAACTAATCTAGGAATGGAGAACTACATGAAGGAAAAGAAGATACAACATGCAAAGAGTTGAATGACACAACAACATATGTGAGCTCACACCAATGAAGCAATCTTACATTACAATAATCAAATCAATCTTCATAACAGAATAATGAAAGCATGGAAACCAACAATATGAATCAAAGCTAAGAATCCCTTTCTCTTTCAAATCCTAATGACTACCATTAATGACTACTCTAATTGAATTCTCATGAAGAGAGAGCACTCTCTTTTATACATGAGAGCTTTGGAAATAAGATAATCATCTCATAATTACAGATCCACTATTCTCTCAACTATTTTCCATTATTACAAAATATAATCCCCTCAAATCCTCACACATATCTCTCATACATATTGGATAAGATATTCCAACCAAATATTCATGATCTTCTCATTGGAATAGGCTTTAATTATCTCCTCAAATCTTGAAATGGTGGAGGAAGTATTCGAGAAGTCCTTTTGAATTAATCCTTCTCATATTCCTACACATTACAAAGCTCACACATTTTTGAGATATATATGAAAACATGTCAATTTTCTAATATTTAATCACAAATTCCCCTTTTAATACTAAAATGAATAAAGTGGAGAATAATAAGGTGAAACCCAAGTATAATTATGGAAATGATATCATGAAAGGTTAATGGGGTGATGAAATGTGGAGAATGATGAAGGGAAATGTGGATGAAAATATGACATTTTTGAGCCCCAACATACCCCCCAACTGAACTTGTTTCATGTCCTCATGCAACCATGCATGGATCTTCTCAAGAAATTTTGGCATCTAAATGTTCGGCTTTGAGTGATGATAATGAATGTTTCCAGGATGGGATTTACATGAGTAAAAACTATAATTTTCTTATGGTTGGTTCTTGTGTGACAACCATGAATATAAAGAATGTTGGTTCTTGTGTTAACAACATTCATTTCATTTATTTGTTCTCTTGTTGTTATGATAATAATTTGCCCATATTCTTACTGGAAAATATATGCTATCAAATGTGCATAAGGAAACATCACTGAGTATAAGAAAGCCTTTTTTTATATTTGTGAATCATGCAATATGTATATCAGTGCTTATAAAGCAAAGCGCAACAGAGTATCGTTGGAAAATAAATGTTTGTAAATGGTAAGTGAGAGGAAAAATGGAATGATGGTAGTGAAAAAATGGAGTAATGATAGTGAATAAAGTCCCCTACCCCCCAACTGAATTGGTTGCATGTCCACATGCAACTAGAATAAGTAATAGAAGGGAAAAGGAAATGGATATTGGTGAGGGAATTTTCCAAATTATTCATTGCTAGCAGTTGAGGAATTACATGATTAAAGTTTAGAAAATAACATACCTCCACTTACCCAAAATGTTGATGAACTATGCAATAGGAATATGGCTGATGCGGTTGCTAGAGCATGGAAGATGTCACTATTGTAGGATCATGAAAATGTAACTACGAATGTTGTAGCTACAACTGATGTATGCTGGATCAGATAATGTAAAGTGGAGGAATATGAACTACTGTTGAATGAATCATGGAAAATAGGAAGTATGAAAGTGGAATTGTAGTACTCTCAGATAGTCGAAGTCATGCTACTGTAACTGCTGAGGAAGTTAGGAAAAAGTGTATAGTCTTCACATGCTACAACCCGATGGTACAATTATAATCATGCGAATGGATGTGTTGATGTTGGGCATGAAGAGAAGTCATTGGATTACCGGCCATTGATGAATGTCATTAACCAATGTGAGGCAAAATCATCATTGATGTCAATGAGTGCCAAGGTACCCAAGTACATCTTGCGAAGTGTGAATGAATGAGATGATGTTGAGCCATTTGCAAGATTTGACGATCAAGGTACATTGATGTATTCCCATGATTGTCAGTGAGAGAACTTGCCATTAAGGCATGCAAGCCTCCAGGTACTCAAAAGGAACTCTAGTATATATCCTAGATAAGGTGTTGAGGTCAATGGGGCAAGACTTGCTGAAAGGTGGGCCTTAAGGAGTCCCACATCAGTTAACGCGAGTTTGGAAAAATATTGGTAGGACTATAAATGAGAATATCTTAGTAGCAATAGTGTTTATGGCAAGGCAATGTAGTCATGGAAAGGGAGCTAGATAGTTTTATTGACAAGGAAAAATGAACTGAAAAATATAAAGAGATGTATGTGACTCAGAAACATAGGCATGTGCAAAGTCATGAAGGATAATTCAATGGAATATGGGCTTCAACACAGGGATGACCAATCTTCTTTGAAGGAGAAATGGGGGAGAACATTCATGACGCAAATGGGTTTATGAAAAGGTTTATGTGTAACAACAAATGTCATGATGTTTATGATGGGTAACAACTCCTTTAGGCAGCCAACAAAGCATGATTTTTTTGGAAAAGTTTTTATGATTCTTCAAAATGACTTCAACAACAAGATGTGATCGGCTGCGCACTTGAAAAAAAACTTTGTACAAATCCTGCATAAAAATTGTGAGATGTTCGAAGAAAAACATAACATGCAGAAAGAAGTACAAATGCGGAAAAGTAAAATAAATAAGATGTGTTTTTATACCTATTTTCGTGGTCGTTGCGCGCGCATTTGTTTCATGTTGATTGCTTGCTAAAGTGACTCCGAGAAACAACTTAGCTTAAAAAAACATTACTTTGATATTGTTTTCAAGAATTATTTGAAATGTCCATTTGCTAAAAAAAAGTTTTATTTTTTATGAATTTGACCTATTTTTTTTTTTTTAATTATAATAAAACAAAGCAAACTGAAATAAAATTCTATAATAAAACAAACAGATAAATAAAATTATTTTTATGATTATTATTTTTTTTTAATCACTCAAAGTTTGTACTAGTTTTCATTATACTTATATCAAGATCATATACATACTTAATGGAGCATTATTAATTTTATTATGCAATAATAAATAAAAACTGGAAGCTAAAAACGAAAGGTTCTCAACCTAAATTGCAAAACATGCCTAACCAGACACTAACAAGCTCAGCTTAGGACAATGTGATCAACCAGTCCTAGAATGAGCAGATTCCTCTTTTACGGATTTTGCAATGCCATGCCAGAGCAGAAGGAGCTTCACGGGAGTTGGCCTTCCC
>JASDQU010884811.1:36655-47944 GCA_032191745.1 Picea mariana
TAGATAGATATTCAATGAACTTGTACATATGAATGAGAGACTCTTGATGTGTATTTATACTCTTCCATGTAATTTTTTTTCAACCACTTTACACTTAACTAGTTTCTTGTTGTAACCACTTTACCCTTAATTAATTTCTTGTTACAACTGTTTTACCCTTTTTCCTAATTTTAGGGTAACAATTTCTTTACCCTTTTTCCTAATTTTAAATTCATAACTATTTTATCGTTTTCTTAATTTTAGGATCATAATTGTTTTACCCTTTTCCTAATTTTAGGGTCATAACTATTTTACCCTTTTTCCTCATTTTAGGGTCATAACTATTTTACCCTTTTTCTTAATTTTAGGGTCAAGTTGTACTTTCTTGTTACAACCACTTTTCCCTTAATTAATGACTTTGTAAATGTTTAGGTCTTCTTAACCATTCTTAGGGCTTCCAACTTCACGAGACCATAAATACTCAACCATGAGGAACCACGTGGCGTACCACCTACCGTTAGAAACATCATGACAATAATTATCCATTCATGAGTATGTTACCTGCATTTACAATGTCCTTCATGTTCAAATTCCTCAAAATACTTTGGGTTCCATAACCATATATTTGGGGCTTACGTACTTTTTCAATGGCTGACATCAATGACAACCAATCTTTCAACACACTCTTCTTATGTGAAGTTTTTGTGTGTATGTTTGTTTGTGTGTTTAACATAAGACCAATAAAAATGAAGCTATGAACTTATACAAGTATTGTGTTTCCCCAATAAGGATCCTAACTTCAATGAAATTTTCAGGAACTAGCCATTTCATGATGGCCTCCATCTTTGTGGGATCTATATTGAGTCCCCCTCCATCGATCACATACCCCAAATATGTTGAAACCTTAGGTTATTATGGTTCATAACACTTCTCTTGGAATCATTTGGTCAAATGATCAACCAACATCTAGAAATAATTGGTCGAGAGGACAACCAGATATCTGCATCATTCGATTGAGTAGTCGACAAGCATGTCAGTCAAAAAGTCGACTAGTAGTCAAAGATCACCAGTTGTTGGATTGACCAACCAGGAAATCAACTATGATTTGGATGCATGGATAGTCAGGTCAAGAAACCTTGTCAAGCTGACTAGACAGTGTGGATTTGATGGAGTCAAATATAACCCACAATGATTGTATGTAGAAACGATATTCCCTATTCCAAGGAAGTTGGTCAGATATTGATGCTATAAATATTATACTTGATGGGTCATTATCAATGAGTGATATATGATAATGATCAACATGATGTGCATTTTTCAGTATGCATTGTGTTGTTCTAATCACAATGCTTTCTACTTAAGTTCTATAATGGTGTCTTTAGACACCACCTGTGTTCCTTGAATTTTATTCTTCTTCAACTCTCTACATTTATGTTTATTTGTTTCACATTGGGTTACACCCAATCCCCAACATGGTATCAAAGCCAATGGTTTAAGAACTTGTCTCTTATCTGTAAATCTTGATGAGTCAGATCCATTGAGTGATTGACTCTAGGCCAGTGATTTACTAACTATAACCCTAGAAACAAATCAGATTTTCTTAGATATCGAAGATGGATTTGAATATTGATCCTATTTTCTTGAATGGATAAAATTATGTTGTTTGGGAACTAGACATTGAAACCTTATTGTAAAGCAAAGGAGTATGGAAATATACTAGGACTGTGATCCCAAAAATGATAGACGATCAAAAGAAGTTATCCGTTGACAGAAAGATGGATGAGGTTGTTGGGGACATCATGACCTATATCTCGCAGGAGATTTGGTTTCACATTAGTGGAATAACTTCCCTCATCAAGAGCGGAGAAAGATGAATTATCTTTTCAACAAAGTCAATGAAATCCATGTCATGCAATTGAAGAAATATATGATCTATCTTGATTCTCATTATTTTCATAGAATTGAGGACTATTTGGCATGTGTAAAGGAACTATAGTTGAAATTGGGAGAATGTGGAAAGAACCATCAAAAGAAATATGGACAAATCATCAAGCTAGTCCTGATGAATCTAAGAACACAATTCAATGTGTTTGTTTTGAATTTTTGAACCAACTACTAGAGACACAAGTAAGATGGTAAGGATTACACCTTTAAATCTTTATGTAGCCTACTAATCACTAATCAACATAGATTGCTTGATGAAGGAAAGCTTGGTTGCAAACATCAAACTCACTTTCTCAAGGGAAATGGAAAGGTGAATAATAAGGAAAGAGGATGGTTATATACCCCTATAAAAATACCATAATACCTCGACTACAAACCTAAAGGGAAAACATATGCACCCATAAAGAATCAAAAGAAGAAGAAATGTCAGCACTGTGGAAATACTAGACATGTGGAGAGAAACTGCCACAATAAGTGAGATGACTTGAATAAAAAGTCAAATGAATTGAAGGAAACATGTTGGGTGTCCATAAATTTGGTTATCCTATTGATAATTTCACTTTCCAAGTTGAAAATTCTCAAGTGTTACTCTCTCATTATATGCAAAGTGAATGGGCAGTTGATTCTGAATGCACTCATCATATAGATAAGGATGCTTACTTATTCACATCCTTAGTTAAAACTATGGAGCGAAAGATCTATGTTGTTGATGACTGTTCTCTCAACATTTTTGGTCGTGGTGATGTTCCTTGTCGACATGGAAAAATTGTCAATGTCTATCATGTGTCGAACCTCAGTGTCAATCTATTGTTGTTTTCTCAACTCACTCAGATAGCAAATATTGTGTATTTTTCGCCAAATCAATTCGTCATCTGAGATTTAAAGAAAGGTCATTCTATTGTCATGGGTGGGTTTCTCAACTCAAAAAATGGATTGTATAACTTCTATGACTCAAATCAACCCGACTCTAAACTGATTGCACTTGTTTCTCACACTGATGAACATAGTTAGATTTGGCTTGAACAACTTGAGCACCTCAATTTTTTAAGTCTATAGTTGATGAAAACATAGAATATGGTTGTTGTTATACCTAAATGTTTTCCACCTGGTGGAGTCTGTAGAGAATGTGTACTATAAAAGCATCTTCAGAAACCCCTCAACTTTGGAAAATCATGGCGAGAACATAACCTCCTGGAGTTTGTTCATAGTTATGTCTATTGCATCAATCTACCTTCCTTAGTAGGTTCAAGGTAAAATTTGACTTTCAATTATGATCTCTCTTGTTTCACTTGAGTAATTGTTTTTTGAAAAAACAAGCATATTGTCTTTGAAAAGTTCAAAGAATTCAAGGCATTTGCTTAAAATCAATGTGGTAGACGCATCAAGTGTACTATATCAAACACCAATGGTGAGTATGTCAATCAAACTTTTGAAGAATACCTAGTTCGATCTAGTATTGACTGGAAGCAGTCCATTCCTCATACCCCTCAATAGAATGGAATTGAAAAATGCAAGAATTATACATTAGTTGAAATGGATTTTGCAGGCCAAAGACTTTCCTCTTCACTTTTGGGCTAAATATTTTTACTGTGCAAATTATATATTGAATAGTATCTCAACTCGAACAGTTTCTTCCATGACTCCTATTGAACGATGGTGTGGAATAAATCCCTCAAACAACCACCTCCGCATATTCATATGTGTTTCTTGGGATCATATTTCAGATGAATACAAAAAGAAAATGGATGAAAAGATGCATAATTGCATCATGATGGGATACTCTAAAGAGTTGAAATCTTATCGATTGTTTGACCCTGTCAAATGACAAATCATTATTCATGGCTATGTAAGGTTTGATGAGAAGCATTATAGAATTAAATTGTTGAATGTCTTCTATGGTGTATTATAGAATGGTCTGTTTGATGTTGTCTCCAACACTGAATCTCCTTATTTTGTTTTCAGTCCTTTGACTGGATAGTCAAACTCTGTTCCTGTTTTGACTGGGCCATCGAATCTTGAGTTGACTGGTCAGTCGATTTCTACTTTGAATGGTCTTCCACTTTCAACTAGAAGTCCTATGACTTCAGATATATACATCATCTCATCCCTTTCTTGTCTACCAATATGGATTGCTAAGACAATTAAAGTTGTTGGTTCTGATGTCTATGATGTCTCCTTGGGTCAACAAACTCAAAGTAAAAAGAAGCATTCTAGTGTTTCTTTGATGACTCGTGTGCTTGAAATCTATGGTCATATTACATACTTATATGTTAAAGGAAAACTTGAATGGGAATAATATATTTAGACTAAAATGAATTATTTGTTGAAGAATCACACTTGGGATTTATTTCCTTGACCTCAAGGGAAGAACATTCTTAAATGTTGATGGGTCTACAAAACCAAATTTACCTCTGAAGGTGTTTTTGAATGTTGTAAATCTTTTCTGGTCATGAAAGGATTGTCTCAACAAGAATGAAGCAAATACAATGAGACCTTTTCTCCTATTGCAAAGTTGAACTTTGTTCACCTCATTTTCTCCCTTTCTACTCATTTTGGATGGAAGATCCACTAGATGGATGTAAAATGTGTATTTCTTCATGGAAATCTCTCTGAATAAATTTTCATGGAAATGCCTCCTCATTTCATGATAGATTATAACCTTGTTTATTGAATTCATAAGCTCTCTATGGTTTGAAGCAATCTCCCTGGGCTTGGTATTCTAATATCGACAGTTTCTTTCTTCGAATTGGCTTCAAACGTTGTGATTCTGATCATAGCTTATATGTACTCCATACTCATGGAAACACTTTGATTATTGTTGTATATATTGATGACCTTGTAATAACTGGAAATAACATTGATCGTATCCTTAGCTTGAAGAAAAAACTTGTTGACTCCTTCGACATGACAGATCTTGGTATTCTACACTATTTTTTAGGTCATAAAGTATTACCTTTATCTTATGGTCTATTCATTTCTCAATCTAGATATGTATTGGATCTCTTGACATATTTTAAGATGGCATATTGTAAGCCTTGTACTACTCCTTTTCAATCTAGAGTTAAGCCAAGAAAAACTTTTCAAATTCCCAAAGTCAATGCCATTCTCTATCAATAACTAGTCGACAGTCTTATTTATCTTACCCATATTCAACCTAACATTTATTTTGTTGTTAGTGTGGTTTCTTGATTTATGCAAGATCTTAGAGAAATCCACTAGAAATATGTTAAAAGGATTGTTCGTTATCTCAAATAAACCACTCATTTTGGTAAAAATATTTTCGAAGTTCAGATTTGTTAGTCAACTTCACTAACTTCGATTGGGAAGGTGGTAATCATGATCAAAAGTCCACTTCTAGATATGTGTTTTGCATTAGCACTAGACCATTGGTTTGGTTGTGCAAGAATCAAAAGGTAGTCTCCCTATCAATTATAGAAGCATAGTATCATTGTGTCGTTCATGTAGGAATGAAGGCAGTAGGGATTCACCAACTCTTGGGTGAACTCATATTTCCTATACAAACCTTGAATATGCTCTTATGTGACAATCAGAGTGTTATTCAGGTTCCTAACAACCCTATTGTGCACAATAAAATGAAGAGTCTTGATATTCACGCTCATTATTTGAGACAATTAGTACAGGAGAAGGTTTTCACTCTTGTTTATTGTATAAGAGATGATCATATTGTTGATATATTTACAAAACCTTTCTCTAAAGCCAAGTTTGTCATGTTGTGTTCGTTGCTTGGTCTTCAAGAAGTTGCAATTATGGGGTGGTGTCCTGCTGAATTAATTTCATCTCATGAATCTTCAGATTTGTGTGCTTATGGGGAGAGGGGATGTTGGAACCTCAGGTTCTGATGTTTCATCACACTTCTCCTAAAATCAGTCATTCAGATGATCGACCAACATGTGGAAACAATCGATCGGGTGGAAAACCAAATATCTACATCATTCGTTCGCATAGTCAACAAACATGTCAGTTATAAAGGAGACCAGTAGTTGAAGATAGTCGGTTGGTGAATAGACTGCAAGTTTCATAGATGGACAATTGACCCGATCATCCTTTTTGAGCCAACTAGATAGCACGGATTTGACGGAGTCAAACATAACCCATGATGGTTGTATGTGGACAAAATATTATCGATTCTAAGGAAGTTGGTTATATCTTCAGGATATAAATAGAATACCCTATGGGTCATTATAAATGAGTGATATATCCTAATGTTGAACATGATGTGCATGTTCAATATGCATTGTGATGTTTTGATCACAATGCTATGTGCTTAAGTGCTATAATGATGTCTTTAGACATCACCTGAATACTTTGAATTTTATTCCTCTTAGACTCTATGCAGTTATGTTTATTTGTTTCCTATCATGGTTACACCAAATCCCCAAAAAAATAAACCAATCACATCTTACCAAACTCATACACTGGTTTATACTGGTTTATGGTGCTAACGTGGCAGGTAGCATGTTGAGTCAGCAGGTCGTACGGATGATCAAGAAGTGACGTGGACTATTCATGTGGTGACACATGGCATATGACTACACTATGGCTATACATATGGACCAATGAGATACTACCACATGGAAATACCCCATTGGCCAAGTTTAAAGGTTGAATACAAATTTTTGTGAGCCCAGAGGATCGAACCCAGGTCTCGTGGGCATCATTCCAATGACTTACCATTACACCCACCGCATGTCACTTAACCATATGTCTGATGGATAATAATTAAATTTGAAATGTTTATTTGGCCTAAAACAAGGGGGGATCAAGGGTTCCTAACCCCTGATCCCATTATATATATTCAACAACATAAACTATGCCATATATTCATGTGGGTAATTTAAATATTATGCCATGAGTAATCTATTCCATTACATATATTAACAAACTTCATACTATATATAACATAAAGTTACAATGAAGCACCAAATGGGGAGAGGTTCATGGGGTTGAACCCGCAACCTCCTCCCACATGTACCAATGTTATAACCAGTGTGACAAGGGAACCTCTTGTTATAAGATAAGAGAATTTATGTTTTTAACTTAGCCCATAGAGTTTGTGTTAGAAAAAGGACCGTGGAGCAATAAAATAAAACAAATGCAAAAATAAAACACAGAAGATACGCAATACAATAGAGACACAGATATACATGGTTCACCTAGTGTGGGCTACATCCACTAGAAAAATTGCCAGGTCCTTCCTTTATTATTATCCAGCAAAATGAATGGATACAAACTACAACACATCCATTGTAACTTCCTCTTCTTTCTCTCACAATCTCCTCTCTCATAATACAATAATCACATACATGCACAACCAAAATACAATTCCCTCATAAAATAGGGTTTCCTTATAGGGAAAAAATCCCTAAAATAACTTCTATCGTCAGATCTGCGACCTTATAATGAACGGTCCAGATTGACTACAAAATTACAATATTTTACAAGGTAATTTTTCCCAGTATTTCTCTTTATGGGAGCTACCCTTGAATCCCCTGTTGGGGGGGCAGGGGGCTACAAACATTGTTTTCGCACCCCCCCTAGACCCCCCTGGTGACATTTTTGGGGGGTAAAACCCCCCACACCCCCCTATTAGGGAATGGGATCCAAGAACAGTTGAAACAAACCTCTAAATCAGGAAGATAATCAAGCTCCACAACCAACAATCTCTCACTTGGAGACTGATCACAACAACTCCATTGTTCTTGTACTTTGTTGGACTATACTCCACCTTGGACCTGGAAAATTTCTCATATTCACCTTCATGCTTGAAGACCAGTTGAAACTGAGCAGGAACTCAATTTCTCCCTCGTTACTCCCTTTGTTAACATGTCTGTAGGATTTTGGCTAGTATGTATCTTTTCCAACTTCAAATGTCCATCTTCCAAGAAGGATCATATGAAATGGTACCTAATTTGTATATGCTTAGTATTTTAATGAAAGACTAAGTTATTTGCAAGATTAATGGCACTCTCATTGTCATAGTAAAAAATGTTATTCTCCTCCTTCTTTCCCAATTCCTCCATAAACCTCTGTAACCAAATCATTTCTTTACTAGCCTCTATAGCAAAAACATACTCTTCTTCTGTTGTTGAAAGTGCAACAAAATTTTGTAGTTTTGAAATCCAACTCATTTTTGTTCCACCTACAGTAAAAACATACCATGTGGTGCTCCTCCTGCTATCTTTATCACCTTGGATATATGAATCAACATATCCTTGTAGAACAATGTCTAATCCTCCAAAAAATAATGCATGAGTAGAAGTACCTCTCAAATACCCGAGAATACACTTTACTTCCTCCCAATGTTCTTTACTTGGATTGTTCATATACCTTCTCACAAATCCCATTGCATGTGTAATATCTCGTCTTGTGTAAACCATCACATACATCAAGATGACAATTGTTGATGAATAAGGGACCCTAGACATGTATGTTGAGGAAAAGATATGAAATGATCTTACTCGAGAATTTTTAGATTCTTCTTGGCTAAAGTAGAATAGACGGGAATATCACCCTATGTTTATAGACAACAAAAATAACATCCTAACTCACAAGTATTAATTACAAGTGCTTAGGCTAGCATTTTATCAATAAAAAGCTTGTTGGAAATTTACTTTTTATGTAATTTTCTGAATATAACAGTTGCTAAAATAAATATAAAGACAGAAGTAAAAACACCAAGAAAGACAGATGAGACATAAAGAAATCCTTTATTTCATTCCAATTCACCAAAGAGTCATTTTCTTTTCAAAATCTCGTATAGAAATTTTGGACCAAAGTCAAACTTAGACATCCCTGATGGAACATACAAAAGGAACTCTGATAAAAAACAAAAACTGAACTCTAAAAGCTCGATCAACTTGCCACAGATTGTTACCCACTCGAATTTACACAATAGCCTTTGTCAGACATGAAAACTAATTCATAAATAGACAAGTCTACACAAACTATGAAAGATAGATCAACACCTCTGAAAAACAAGTGTCTGAATGATGTAATTCAACCCTGAATATTGTTGTCTACAATAAGACCCTGCTATCATAAAAGATAATTAATCTTGTGATGAATAAATGAATGAATTAAAACTGAACTATCTCAACATAAACTCAAGGAGCAAACCTTAGTGTGCTTCTGCTTCTATCCTCCTTCTGTTCCTCCCTTTTCTTTTTCCTTTAAACAAATTAGAATTGGTTGAAGTAGTTGAACCAACTCATTAGTTAAGTTAATTAAAAGACTCAACCAACTTTTAGTTAGGGGGAAAAGTAATAATCATAATAAGGGTTATAATAAATAATAACTAGTAGGTGGGACCCCTTGTGACTCCCTTTATCTCTTAACAATCATAACATAACTAGTTAGTTAAGCAAAACACACCTCCTTGTGACTCCCATCACCATATCAACATTTGACAAATTAGCTCATGATATTTGAAATTATTTTCAAAAAACTATCACTCATATATCCCGAAATAAAACGTGTTGTCCAAAAACTTATGAAGTCAACTGCCATCAACAATAGATAAAATAAAAATAAATAAAAAACCATATTTCCCAATCCGGGATGCAATCTTTCCTTCATTGTTGTTGTCACCTTTTGATTTTCCTGAATTTTCCTTTGGCTGCGCTGAGCCTTTAGGCCTAATCTCATTGATCATGTGGGAACAATCATCCCTCAAATGCATCTGGGAGGACACGGATTTGCCAGATACGGTACTGGATTTTCCTTTATCAAGGGCATGGTGGGCCTCAGTTTTCAACCTTTTTCTAACATGAGAGGACTACATTGGTGAGTGGGGGGAAGCTTGGACAATGGAGTTGATAGGCGAAGGAGCAGGTAGGGATAAATTAGGCCAACAACTATGTTGGGAGACTGTTGGGTGGACAATATCCTACCATCCATCATTTTCAGGAACCTCAGGTTGCAATAAGATGTGAGGAGGCACATGGATACCAGGGGATTGCGGAACTTGGAAAGGAGGTCTTTCAGTACTAGGTTGGACCACTCCTTTTTTGATACTGAGAGGGGGGTGAATGATCCGGATTATTTTCGGCATGAAATGAGATCGGAGATATAATAAAGAAATGCACAGAGATATCGCAAATATTCAATAATATAACAAAAATGTATCAGAGATGCAACCATAAACATGGATATACAGTAATACATGATTTCTATTAGTGAAATAAATGTACAGAGACTGTAAAAATATAGAGTGAAAGACTCTCTAGAATGGTGGCAGCTTATCTCTGAGAAGAGATGTGATGGCTATTCGCATTCGAAAGAAGATGATTACAATGAGGCTCTGGAGACCTTTTTACAATAAACAGGAATGAAAAAATTCCTAGACATCCAAAAACCTAACCCTAGGAGATGAAGTGCCAAAAGTCATGTGGGCCCCGTTTGGGTAAGTTCGTACATCAACTTCCTAGGGTCGTAACTTTTGCATACGATCTCCGTTTTAGGCATATGATAGCTCGTTGGAAAGGTATCATCGAGGAGATTCATTTTGGGGGAAAAATCATGCCTTTGAATATCATTGAGAACCTCTATCTCAAAAAACCTTCATTTAGGCCCTCAAAATGGCCCCGGAAGTTAAAACCTGCTAAAAATAGTAAATTGCCAAAATTGCCAGAAAATTGTTTTGAGCCAGTCAGAAAAGGTGGGTGGCCACCAATATCCACCTAGATCAATGAATCAATATCAAGTATAATTTAAAACTTTTTTCAACTTATACTTAAACCATTCAACTATATCCAATGAGCAATGAACAATACTATAAGAGTTACACCAATACACCACAACACACCATGCACAATATATGAGAAATATTCAATAGTTATTGTTCAAGGGAAGTAATGACTTCCAAAGGTAGCTACAGCTTCCAAATGTAAAGGGAGGGATAAACCTCCAAGAGGAAGATACAATCCTCCATTATCAAGAAAGATTTGAACTCTCCATCCTTGCCCCTTCCTTCCACCCAAGAATATATGAGAGATAATAAAACTTTACATTAAATCATCACCATCAACCAATCATCACATAGAACCTAATAATGCTTCCTGAGACTTCTTCAATTTCTGCAATTCTTCAATTCTTGGAGTACTCTGATCCTATAGATAATATTACTCAATGTATTCTTTGAAACTCCTCCAATTTTCACTCCTTGAATCCTCCCCAAAAAGAGGTTATAGAAAGAATGGTAAATTTTATTCAATTCTGGTCTATTCAGGAGAGTGAAATTGCACAGAATTCCCCACTCTCAATACTTAACATACGATTCTAAAAATATCATACAAGAAACTAAAGTCCGTACTCTTTCCAATGAAATTTGTCCCACTTAATTTGGAT
>JASDQU010884811.1:48044-69147 GCA_032191745.1 Picea mariana
TGTTGTATCTTCTTTTCCTTCATGTAGTTCTCCATTCCTAGATTAGTTTCATTTACGCCATTTCATTTCATTCGTAGGTTGTAGTAATTCAATTCCAAGTCATGTGTTTCAATTTATTGAATTACATTAATGATTCAATTTTATTCGTAGGTTGTAGCAATTCAATTCCAAGTCGTGTGTTTCAATTTCCTGTATTAGATTAATGATTCAATTGCAGTCGTAGCTTAAACATTAGATTAGATTAGTTCTTCTTCAATATTGCATATACTTTGCATGTGCTTCGTTAGTTTATGAACCTCGGGTTGAAAAATTAGATAGTTGGGAAAATACTACAATGTAATTAATTCCTCATTAGTTCGACCCAATGTAACGATTGTCATTCCCTTGTTACGATTGTTTTTCCCTTTACATGAAGTGTCATTCATTTGAATAGAACAATTGTCGTTCCCTTCATGATTGTTGTTCCTTTACATGTGTTTCATCTCTGGAGGATTGGGTATTGAAAACAGAAGGTAAGAACCTACATAGGCAACAAGTAAAATGCTTGTGCCAGTGCCTAACTTTGGATTATGCATAGAGGTTGTTTTTAGGACATCTTTAGAGCCCAACATTTTGGCGTCGTTGTCGGGGAAGAACGATGGATTGAGGTATTAGTTTATTTTTCATTTCAATTCATGCAAGTGTGATCTAGATGTGTTGGTAAGGGGTCATAGCAGCTAATTGAATGGAGACTCCTCATGTTCTCCCTGCCAACTAGGTAAAAGTAATTTCAAATTCTGCAAATTTCAATTTCCAGAAGAGTAGTTTCAATTTCTGTAAATTTCAATTTATGCAAGAGTGTTTAATTTTTGCAAGTGTGATCTACATGTGTTGGTTCTAAGGGTCATATAATATTGTGAGAGGATGCTCCTCACTATCCCTACCAACTATCAAGAGCGTTTAATTTCCGCAACTGTGAAGAGTAATTTTTTTATGTTTTAGCAAGAGTGTTTTTAATTAAGTTTTTCATTTTGAATTCGGTGCTATAAGAATCCTTTTTTTTAACATGGTTTAACAATGAATGTCAGCTTGGAACTACTCACTCAGATCCTGGAATATGTCAGGATTTCCTCTTCCCAGGAAGAGGAGATCTTGACAAGGATCAAAGATTCAAATACTCCTCTAGAAACAATTGAAGATCCAACATCTGAAGACTCTTATGCATCCAATGATGAACAATTGATCGAAAAAGAGATCGAGGAAGATGAAGAGGAGTTACAACATGATCTGAGAAAGGAACAATGCACCTACGAAAGCCTGATTGAACGATGGTTTCAAGCGAGTACTAGGTTAGATCCATTTAGTTTTTCTTTTTATTTTTTTAATTCACAGTTTCAAAAACTAATTTCCCATGTTCATATATATTTCCGATTCTCATTTATGAAAATGAAAATGAACATAATTTTACTATTTTTATGTGAATGGCTCCACTGGAAGTTTAATTACACGTAACTAATTGTTAAATATAATTAGCATAGAGTAGGTAGGATTTTGTTTTCAAGTCTTTTTATTTTTTAGAACAAGTATGCTCTACTCTGCGCTTCGTGCAATCATGAGGATCATAAAGTAGGATGAATAATTGATTTCAATTGCTTGACGAAAGAAAAAAAATTCCTAATCTATTTTTCGTCTACAGTTTGTTTCCATTTGCTCACAAATTTGCGAAATCATTTTTTATTTTTTTAAGATAAATACATAAATAAAACAAAATTGCGCTTCCCTCTGCAAATCAAAGAAATAAAACAGTAAGTATATTAAATAAATAAAGGAGAGATTTGGCATTGGAGAAAATACCAGTCAACAAGATATACACAAGAGAATGAACCAATAGCAAAGCAAGCATCATTGGTTTTCCCCTCTCAGATAAAAAGATACGACCTTACACAACGAGTTAAAAGCTCACCATAACATGAAGTAGTTTCATCTAAAACTACTTTCTACCTATTCCCAGATGGAAAGAGGAGCCCTGATTCCTATTAGTATTCATGAATCCCTATAACTCCAGCTCGGATTTTCCTTCATCTCTTATCCTGTAGATGCCTGGAGATAACCCTGCAATGAACAAAATATCATAAATTTTAAATTCACAGGTCAAAGGCAGGTAACAAGGTAGGTCGATGAAGGCAGGTCTGAGATTCTATTTTTTTCTGTCCATTGGCCCTCAGTAGGGAATCAAAGATGTAGGCGGTCAATAACATGTTTTCAACCAACCTTCACTAGCACGGGACCCTAATTAATTTGGTTAAAATGAAATTGTTTATCACTATTCGCTATTTCACTGTGCAGAAATATTTTCTTGCATATTACTCATGACTGTAATGGAAATAAAGAAAACAATGATGAAGAAGATATGCAACCTTCACTCGGTCAAATGCAATTGCATGGCACACATTGAGGTTGCATGGCAAAAATTGATGGGATAAAGGCACATTGGAATAACTGACTAAAGGAATGTGTAGGTAAGTGCATGTTGAGAGGGATCGACGAGGTAAGAAAATCCATTTTTTTCCCAGCATATCCCTTGAAATCCGTTTTTAGATTCATATTCAACTGAACAAAGAAATTTGTCTACCGGAGTTTGCAAGAGTAAATCCGATTTGATTGATTTGCAACAATATTTAACGGTGATTGGCGATCTTATTTCTAGGATTTCTACCTCCATGCACTCCCAAAAATTGAAAACGATATGCTCGAGTATGTTTCTAACAAAACACACGTTCTCAGCAAGGACTACGAGTATTCCATGATGGAAACCAGTGTTTTCAATGCTGGGTTGATTGGGACATGTCCACTGTGGATCTATGAACTTGTTGTATTCTTTAAAATGGAACCGAACGCCCTTCGTCTTGTTGCAGATAGATTCTATTTTCCAACGCGCCAACACATAATTACACATGAGAAACCATAGGAAGGTATGTTGTCATGTTTGGTAATCAAGTGGGATTTGATTGAGTAACAATGGCAGGTCAATGCGTATGAATGCGCAACAATTTGGAGGGTAGGAAAATCCTAAGTATTATCAATGCAGGGTCAATTGGATACGTTTGTTGTGGATCTGGTCTATCTCTTCGGAGGGGCAGAATGGTAAGTAGACGAATGATCGAGAAAGAAGGGTAATCAGTAATAAGTATCACCATATCAGGGTTTTCATGAGATATTGAGAATGGTGATGGCCAAGGTTGTGATGCCTGTCGTGCTTTTGGCGGCAGTGAACAGAAGGTGAAGAAGGAATCACCTTCGCAAATTGTGAACTAACTATGGCTCCCTGCGTCCCATACTTTGTTTCCCTTGATCTTATTGACGAGTGTTGTCGGATTGGTGATGCGGTTATGTATTTAGTGCAGAATGACGTCAGTTAGCGGGATGTATGTAATTGATTTTTCAGTGCATATGGGAAGGCCAACTGCCGCGAAGCTCCTGCTTCTCTGGCATGGCGTTGCAAAATCCGTAAAAGAGGAATCTACTCGTTCTAGGACTAGTTGATCACATTGGCCTGAGCTGAGCTTGTTAGTGTTTGGTTAAGCATGTTTTGCAGTTTAGGTTGAGAATCTTTCATTTTTAGCTTCCAGTTTTTGTTTATTATTTCATAATAAAATTAATAACGCTCCATTAAGTATGTATATGATCTTGATATAAGTATAATGAAAACCAGTACAAACTTTGAGTGATTAAAAAAAAAAAAATAATCATAAAAATAATTTTATTTATCTTTTTGTTTTATTATAGAATTTTATTTCAGGTCAAATTCATAAAAAAAATAGGTCAAATTCATAAAAAAAAAAAAATTTTTTTTAGCAAATGGACATTTCAAATAATTCTTGAAAACAATATCAAAGTAATGTTTTTTTAAGCTAAGTTGTTTCTCAGAGTCACTTTAGCAAGAAATCAACATGAAACAAACGCGCGTGCAACGGCCACGACAACAAGTATAAAAACACATCTTATTTATTTTACTTCGCTGCATTTGTACTTCTTTCTGCATGTTATGTTTTTCTTCGAACATCTCACAATTTTTATGCAGGATTTGTACTAAGTTTTTTTTCAGGTGTGCAGCCAATCACATCTTGTTGTTGAAGTGATTTTGAAGAATCATTAAAATTTTTCTGAAAAAATCATGCTTTGTTGACTGCCTAAAGGAGTTGTTACCCATCCTAAACATCATGATGTTTGTTGTTACACATAAACCTTTTCATAAACCCATTTGCGTCATGAATGTTCTCCCCCATTTATCCTTCAAAGAAGATTGGTCATCCCTGTGTTGAAGCCCATATTCCATTGAATTATCCTTCATGACTTCGCACATGCCTATCTTTTTGAGTCACATACATCTCTTTATATTTTTCAGCTCATTTTGCCTTGACAATAAAAATATCTAGCTCCCTTTCCATGACTACATTGCCTTGCCATAAACATTGTTGCTACTGAGATCTTCTCATTTATAGTCCTACCAATATTTTTCCAAACTCCCGTTGACTGATGTGGGATTCCTTAAGGCCCACCTTTCAGCAAGTCTTGCCCCATCAACCTCAACACCTTATCTGGGATATAGACAAGAGTTCCTTTTGAGTACCTGGAGGCTTTCATGCCTTAATGGCAAGTTCTCTCACTGACAATCATGGGAATACATCAATGTACCTTGATCATTAGATCTTACAAATGGCTCGACATCAGCTCATTCATTCACACTTCACAAGATGTACTCGGGTACCTTGGCACTCATTGACATCAATGGTGAGTTTGCCTCGCATTAGTTAACGACATTCATCAATGGCCGATAATCCAATGAATTCTCTTCATGCTCGACATCGACACATCCATTCGCATGATTAGAATTGTACCAACGGGTTGTAGGAGGTGAAGAATATACACTTTTTCTTGACTTCCTCAGCAGTTATAGTAGCATGACTTCAACTATCTGAGAGTACTACAATTCCACTTTCATACTTCCTATTTTCCATGATTCATTCAACAGCAGTTCAAATTCCTCCACTTTACATTATCTGATCCAGCATACAGTAGTCACAGCTACAACATTCGCAGTTACATTTTCATGATCCTGCAACAGTGACATCTTCCATGCTCCAACAACCACATCAACCATATTCCTATTGCATAGTTCATCAAAATTTTGGATTAGTGGAGGTATGTTATTTTCTAAACTTTAATCATGTAATTCCTCAACTGCTAGCAATGAATAATTTGGAAAATTCCCTCACCAAGTTCCATCTCCTTTTCCCTTCTATGACTTATTCCAGTTGCATGCGGACATGCAACTAGTTCAGTTGGGGGATAGGGGACTTTATTCACTATCATCATTCCATTTTTCCTCTACCATCATTCCATTTTTCCTCTCCCATCATTCCATTTTTCCTCTCACTTACCATTTACCAACATTTCTTTTCCAACAATACTCTATTGTGCTTTGCTTTATAAGCACTGATATACATATTGGCATGATTCACAAATATAAAAAAGGCTTTCTTATACTCAGTGATGTTTCCTCATGCACATTTGATAGCATATATTTTCCAGTAAGAATATGGGCAAATTATTATCATAACAACAAGAGAACAAATAAACGAAATGAATGTTGTTAACACAAGAACCAACATTCTTTATGTTCACGGTTGTCACACAAGAACCAACCATAAGAAAATTACAGTTTTTACTCATGTAAATCCCATCATGGAAACATTCATTATCATCACTCAAAGCCGAACATTTAGATGCCAAAATTTATTGAGAAGATCCATGCATGGTTGCATGAGGACATGCAACAAGTTCAGATGGGGGGTATGTTGGGGCTCAGAAATGTCGTATTTTCATCCACCTTTCCCTTCATCATTCACCACATTTCATCGCCCCATTAACCTTTCATGATATCATTTCCATAAATATACTTGGGTTTCACCTTATTATTCTCCATTTTATTCATTTTAGTATTAAAAGGGGAATTTGTGATTAAATATTAGAAAATTGACATGTTTTCATATATTTCTAAAAAATGTGTGAGCTTTGCAATGTGCAGGAATATGAGAAGGATTAATTCAAAAGGACTTCTCAAATACTTCCTCCACCATTTCAAGAAATCTGGAGATAATTCAAGCCTATTCTAAGGAGAAGATCATGGATATTTGGTTGGAATTCCAAGATGTATGAGAGATATGTGTGAGGATTTGAAGGGAATATATTTTGTAATAATGGAAAATAGTTGAGATAATAGTGGATCTGTAATTATGAGATGCTTATCTTATTTCCAAATCTCTCATGTATAAAAGAGAGTAGTCTCTCTTCATGAAAATTCAATTAGACTAGTCATTAATGGTAGTCATTAGGATTTGAAAGAGAAAGGGATTCTTAGATTTGATTCATAGTGTTGGTTTCCACACTTTCATTATTCTGTTATGAATATTGATTTGATTATTGTAATGTAAGATTGCTTCATTGGCGTGAGCTCACATATGTTGTTCTGTCATTCAACTCTTCACATGTTGTATCTTCTTTTCCTTTATGTAGTTCTCCACTCCTAGATTAGTTTCATTTACGCCATTTGATTTCATTCATAGGTTGTAGAAATTCAATTCCAAGTCGTCTGTTTCAATTTCCTGAATTAGATTAATGATTCAATTTCACTCGTAGGTTGTAGAAATTCAATTCCAAGTTGTGTGTTTCAATTTCATGCATTGGATTAATGATTCAATTTCAGTCATAGATTAAACATTAGATTATATTAGTTCTGCTTCAATCTTTCATATACTTTGCGTGTGCTTCATCAGTTTACAAACCCCGGGTTGACAAATTAGATAGTTGGGAAAATACTACAATTCAATTAATTCCTCATTAGTTTAGCCCAATGTAATGACTGTCATTCCCTTGTTACATTTGTTGTTATCTTTACAGGAAGTGTCATTCATTTGAATAGAACAATTGTCGTTCCCTTTTCGATTGTTGTTCCTTTGTAGGTGTTGCATCTCTGGAGGATTGGGTATTGAAAATGGAAGGTAAGAACCTACGTAGGCAACAAGTAAAATGCTTGTGCCAGCGCCTACCTTTGGATGATGCATAGAGGTTGTTTTTAGGACATATTTAGAGCCCAACACGAACCCAACTTCGAAGACTTGCATATGCAATAGAGGCTCGACTTCATCGAGTCCAAGAGGAGAAGGAGAAGGCTATAGAAGCCTCGAAGAAAGAGAAAGAGGAAGTCTTAGATAAACTACAAGTTGCGTAGTACTATGAAACCACTTATGAAAATGAGAGAGATGATTTTCGAGCGATGCTCAAGGAAGAAAAAGCAAAGATACAGAGGGAGAAGGACCAGCTGCTTGTAGAGCATAATGCAGTCAAAGAAGTGGCGAGAAAACAACTTTTCTCTATGCTAGGATTGGCACAGGAGGAAGATGAGGCAGTCGAGGTTCAATTGATGAAGCTCACTGAGGCCATCCAACATCTTCAAGCAATGGTAACGGAGTTGGATATCTAAACATTACCAAGTACCCCACAAGAAGTGCACGACTAGAGGAAGGAAGCTACTAAGAGTGTAGTCGAAAGGATCCGAGCCCTCACCTCACAATGAAAACAGCTGAGCGATAGAAGCCCACAGACGTATGAATGCCTCACGAAAGATCTAGATCTTAGGAAGTTGAAAGAAAAGAAGAAGGCACTGATAGTTCAGGTGCAAATGAAGTCACTCACTACAGTCGAGAGAATGAAGAGATCACAAGAACAACACATGGCCCAACAACAAATTACTGCCATCCATGGCAGAGTAATGGAAGTCACACAGGGGCTACAACTGGTGTAGGAGGAAGCCTGCATGGTGTTTGAAGAGATCGAAGGACAAGGTTCGCAACTGGACCAAGTGGTTGCGACAGTGGAACAACACTTGGAAGGGCCTAGTACAGAGCAAATGATCTAGGAGTTCACTGAGAAGGAATCTCAGGCGAAGCAACAAGTCGAGGCAGCTTGAGGCCTTCGAAGTAGTTCTAATCTGAGTGACTCAGGATGAGTCATAGGTGAGTGTTGGGGTCTTGTTGGTTCTCGACCAAGTTTTGAGGAAACATTGGTTAGGGTTGACCACCTTTTGGGACTTCGACAGGGTGGTCGAAGATGGAGCACCTAGGCGGAGCTGAGATCGTTGGATCTCACTTGATTTGTGGACCCAACAAGGGGTTCATTAGGGTTTATGGGATGTCGACCCATCGGTTTACCCATGATTAGTCCTTTTGTAAGCAAATGTAAAAGTATAAATACGTGTAAGAGTGTAATGTAAGAGGTGTAAGTAGCTAAGTGCAAGAGGCAAGTAGTTTTGGGTTGCATAGTGCAACATATTGTATATGTAAGGCTCTATGATTAGTAGAGGAGTTGGCTCTGTGCCTTGACCTGATTTTTGGAAGGTGGATCTAGTGCTCAGTGCACAGATCACCTGTCCGGTGCGAAGCTTGGATTTGTGGCTTAGTGCACAGGAGCAAAAGATTGTAAGAGATTGGAGACTAATAAAGAAGAAGAATCTGTTGGTGGGTGTAGCCCGACACTGGGGTGAGCCACGTATATCATGTGTTGATGGTTTTCTTTGTGCTATGATATTTATGCTTAGTGCACAGATGGTTATGTATGATAGATAGATCTATGAATTCTTAGTGCTTTATTTATGCTTAATGTGCTGGATCTAATTTATGCTGCTAAGTGCGATGTGTATTTTTTCAGTATTACTGTGCCGCTCTATTCTTAGGGTTTGTTCTACGATGTGAATAAAGATGATAAACTAATGCATGTTGTTCTTAAGTACTCTGCGAAGTAAATGTAATCATATATCTATGTCTCAGATTGGTTACAGACACCTAAGTCTTGTAACCCCCCTGCCTCTACCTCGGGTGAGACTTCACCTTCTTCGCAGGTGTTTTCAGAAGGGCTGGTGGTTAGGGTTTTGTTGGTGGGTTGTTGAAGCATTGAACCTTGGGCCTGCCCCTGTGCCAACAACGCTAATATTGTAGCACTAGTATTTCATGGTCATAACTATGCCTTCTGGAATAAAATGCTGAAACCCTTTTAATAGGCATAAGGATTTGATGTTTGGTAGTCATTAGTAGATGGATATACAACACCAATCATTCCCCCAACTGAAAAATATGGAAATAAACTCAACGAAAATAGTTCAAAGTCTAAAGGAACCATTCTGAGCAGTATGACTAATTCAACATTTGTCAAGATCATGCATTGCGACAATGCAAAGGATATTTGGGATAAACTTCTGAATATTTATGAAGGAGATGCCAAAGTCAAAGGAGCCAGGATTCAAACATACAAAGGTTGATTTGATCAACTAAAGATGAAGGAAGATGAAGACATTGTAGCCTACTTTCTCTGAGTTGATGAAATTGTGAATGTTATTAAAGGTTTGGGAGAAGAAATGGAAAAACCAGTCATTATTCAAAATGTACTAAGGTGTCTACCAATGATATTTTATCCAAAGATTTTAGCCCTAGAAAAAAGAACATACCTAGCTACGTTGAGTATGGATGAGCTACATGGGATACTCATAGCCAATGAAATGAGGAAAGAGCAAGAGAACCTAGTCACAAAGGAAGCAACATTCAAGGAATCCAAGAAGATAAAGGAGAAGAACAAGAAAGAGTCAAAACCTTATTGTAGTTGCAGCGATGATTCAGAGGAAGATGAAGAAATGACAAACTTTGTAAGAAAGTTGAAAAGAGAATCGACAAGTACAAATGTATGATTCCATTGAATTGTTTTAATTGTGGTGGTATTGGTCATTTTTCTTCTAAATGTCCTTATGCTAAGAATAAATATAGTAATGAAGAATAATATCCTAATAAGAAAAATAAAAATAAAAAAGGAGACAAGAGAAGAAACAAAAATAAATTCTTTAAGAAATGTTTCTAATCAATATAAGACATTTCCTCATCATACAAGGATGATTATAGTGATAGTGATCCAGAAAGAGTAATTTTCATGGAAGTATAAGATGATGAAGAAGATAATGAAGAAGAAGGAAAACTCGATCTTAGAGCATAATTAATTAGTTCCTTAGAATAACTAAGGAAAGAAAGAAAGAAAAATAAGTCACTCAAGGAAAAACTAAAGATGAAAGAAGGATCTCAGAATTCCAACTCAGAAGAGGTTGAGAAGATGATCACAAAGTTAAAAATCCAGGTAGAAGAATACAAAAGGATTGAAGAAGCACTTAGAAGTCAATTAGAATAAAATGAGAATATGATTGAAAGCTTGGAAGCAAATATACTCACTCTAAGAAAATATCTTTAGAAGAAATATATGTAGCAGAATAACACCAAAATATTGGATGAGATCATCATCATTCAAAGGCCATACTATGATAGGTTTAGGATAGGATACAACCAGATGTATACTGAGTAAGGTTAGATCTCCAAGACAATGGAACATGAAGTAGAACAAAGAATCTATGTATAAATAATCAGAGGTTATCCTAAGGAGGAATAAGGAAAGAAGATCCAAGAAGAAGAGCACAAAGAAACTACACCACCTAGAAGATTCAGATTTTAGAATCAACAACAACCAACAATAGAAAGACCTCAAGAAGAAGAATAATTCAGAAGATCAGTGCCATTCAAAATATCTTCCACCTCAAGGTACCAAACTATTTTTCTTGTTTTATATTATTCATGTAACAATTTTGGGAACAGATATGTAAACTGTAGAGCCTATGCCAAGAATAGAAGAAACTATGAAGACTACTCAAATAATTGTTATCGAAGAAGGCCTCATGAAACATAGAATGAAAACTATGAAATTTTTGGATCATTGATTAATGAAGTAGGGTGCTACACTTGCAACAATTTTGGACACATGGACAAAGATTTTAGATAAATTGTTCCTCCAAGAGGACCAAAGAATAATATCAACACTCATAAGCATGAACCACAAAGGATATGGAGAAGGAAGCCTAATCAATTCAACACTAAATAATGCTTGCTTTCTCTACAGTCTCAACACAAGAAAAACGGGTGGTATGCTGATAGTGGTTGTTTAAAGCATATGACAGGTGACAATAACATCTTTCTAACTATGAAGAAGGAATGATATGGATCGGTTTCACTTGGCAATGACAACTCAACCAAAATTATAGCAAGAGACACAATTAAGATTGGAAGAAAAGATGCCAAAGCATAAAATGTTCTACTGGTTGAAGATACAAAGAAAAATATACTAAGTGTAAGTCAAATGTGTGATCAAGGAAACAAACTTTTGTTTGACTCAAAAAAATGTGAGACAAGGAAAGAAGGATCAGGCAAGTTGGTGGCTATAGCTATAAGAACCCCAAACAACATATATGTCCTGAATGAAATTGGAAAGGAAAAATGTTTCTTAGGAAAGGAAAATGAAATTTGGCTCTGGCACAGAAGAATGGGTCACATGAGCTTTGATAATGTTGTCAAAATCAACAAAAATGAAGCAGTAAAAACAATTCCTGAGATTTCAAAGCCAACAAATAATATATGTAAGCATTGTCTACAGGGAAAAAAACCAGGACCAAGATAAAATCAAAAGAGTACTCAATGATAAATCCATTAGAAATTGTACATATCGATCTATGTGAACCGACAAGAACAAAGGGATTAAATGGTGAACAATAATTTATGATACTGGTTGATGACTACAAAATAATGACTATGGTTTTCTTTCTCAATAAAAAGTCAAAGGCATTTGAACACTTCTGGATATACAAAGAGATGGTTGAAATTGAGACAGACTTGAAAATCAAATGTTTGATATCAGAAAATGGTGGAGAGTTTACATCAAAGGAATTCATGTATTTCTGTGGAAAACATGAAAAAAAAAGGAAATTCTTAGCAGCCAAGACACCTAAGAGAAATGGATTCGTTGAAAGGAAGAACAGAACAATATAGGAAATGGTCAGAACTATGTTGAAAGATTCCAAGTTGGGTGACATATTATGGGAACAAGCAATGCATACAATAGTTCATATCCTAAATAGATGAATTCTCAGAATTAACAGTGATAATAACCCCTATGAGTTATGGAAAGGAAGACCAGAAACTATGAATCATTTTAGAGTATTTGGAAGCAAATGCTATATCAAAAGAAAACATGGTAGGATTGGAAAATTTTACTATCGATTTGATAGGGGAATACTAGTTGGGTAATCAAGAAAAATAAAATCATACAAATGATTCAATCTAAGACTTAACGGAATAGTGGGAAGTATCAATGTAACGATTGATGAGACAAATGGACGAAATATCAAAGAAGGACACAAAGATTCAGAAGAGTAGGATAACAAAGAAAATTTGAAAGAATAAGAAGTAGAAGAAGAATCAAAAGAAGAAGAAAAGTAGCAAAAGAAAAGCAAGAGGAATGTGATAAGTAGGATATTTAGATACCTCCCAAGACACCTAGCCAATGAGTGCAGAAAAATCATCCACCATAAAAAATTATCGGGAATACAGATCTAGGAGTATTCAGAAAAAAACTGAAACAGGATGGATAGGTAACCATAAACAAAGCAAGGTTGGACAGGTGTCTACAAAAACAAGGATTCAGGAAGGGAAATGCAGATAGAAATCTCTACATAAAAGTGAATTGAGACAATATATTGATAATTGAGGTTTATGTAGATGGAATTATCTTTGGAAGTGACGATGACACAATGAGTTAGAAGTTTTCCAAAGACATGCAGAATGAGTTTGAAATGTCTTTTCTTGGTGAGTTGACCTTATTTTTGGGATTACAGATATGTCAGTGTGATAAAGGTATTTTCATATCCCAGACCAAGTATATCAGAGAGATGCTAAAAAAGTTTGGAATGGAAGATTACAAACCCATAAGTACTCCTATGCAAACCAGTTGCATGTTGAGAAAGGATGATAAATCTAAGGATGGATATTAGAGACTCTACAGATCGATGATTGGTAGCTTAATCTATGTGAAAACGTCAAGACTCGATGTGATGCAAGTAATTGGACATGTTTTGAGATTTCAAGTAGCAACATGAAGATAAATTAGAGGCTTGTATATAGGGGGAGTAGCCCCAAGGAGAATTCCCTTTGACATTGATGTCAATGGGGGAGAGAAAGAACAAAGGCATGGAAATGGAGAGAAATAACAAATGCATGAGACAAGGGGAGTGATGGTCACAGGGGGAGAATACACATGAGCATAAGTGTTTCCATGCCATTAGTGTTTGCATCAATGCCAAAGGGGGATATTGTTGAAAGATTGGTTGTCATTGATGTCAACCATTGAAGAACTATGTAAGCCGTGAAGGTATGGTTATGGAACCAAAAGTTTTTTGAGGAATTTGAATGTGAATGAAAATGTAAATGCAGGTAACATACTCATGGATGGATAGTTCTCATCATGTTGTTTCTAATGGTAGGTGGTACACCACGTGGTTCCTCACAGTTGATTAGTTATGGTCTCATGAAGTTGGAAGCCTTGAAGAATGGTTAAGAATCCCTAAAATGTTACAAAGTCATTAATAAAGGGAAAACTGGTTGTAACAAGAAAGTACAGGTTGACCCTAAAATTAAGAAAAAGGGTAAAATAGTTATGACCCTAAAATGAGGAAAAAGGGTAAAACAATTATGACCATAAAATTAGGAAAAAGGGTAAAACAATTATGACCCTAAAATTAAAAAAAAAAAAGGTAAAATTGTTATGACCCTAAAATTAAAAAAAAGGAAGGTAAAATCGTTATGACCCTAAAATTAGGAAAAAAGGTAAAATAGTTATTACCCTAAAATTAGTAAAAAGGGTTAAATAGTTGTAACAAGAAATTAATTAAGGTTAAAGTGGTTACAACAAGAAACTAATTAAGGGTAAAGTGGTTGAAAAGTAGTTATATGGAAGAGTATAAATACACATCAAGAGTCTCTCATTCATATATACAAGTTCATTGAATATATATCTAGTGAACACTTGATCTATTGGTGAATCTGAGGTAGCAAGGATGAGGTAAAGTAAAGGGGATGCTTGTTCCAGGTTGGTCTGAGATATGATATAGTAAGGTTTCTACAGGATTAAAGGTATGTTTATATGGATATTTTGAGGTTATGTCTTGGTAATGTTATGGTGCATGCTTGAGGCATGTATTGGTGATGTTGGGTTCTTGGTTGAGAGATGTTCTTGGTGACCCATGTGAGTAGATATGGTTTCATTGATGTTGAGTATTAGTGACAGTGACATGTTGATGAGACAGTGGAAGTGATTGTGGTAGTGACAGTTTGAGGTACATTTATATTTAAGGGCGATAAAACGAGGCAAGGAAATTGGGTTGTAGCCTCCTTCTAGTTGGTGCCAAAGAAAAAAGGGAGTTGGAGCTTCCTTTAGGTCGGAGCCTGAAAATTAGGGGGTTGTCACCTCCTTCCGGTTAGAGCCAGAGAATTCAGGAAGTTGTAGCTTCCTTCAGGTTGGAGCTTGTAAATAGGGGGTTGGATCCTCCTTCCAGTTGTATCTAGAGAATTGGGAAGTTGGTACTTCCAGTGAATGTATTATTTTTATATATAAGAAAAGCATTTCGTGGTTTTCTCCCATTTGGGTTTCCACATAAATTCTAGTGTACTGTGTATATGTTGTTGTTTATTGTACACTATTAATTTATATTTCTCATGATACATTGATATTGTATTGTTGATGATATTAATGATTACATATTGTGGTTAAAAATAATAAAAGTGCTCATATCGATTCACCTCCCCCTCTCAATATTCCATCAAAGATCACATTGTATTAATGTACAATAATAATACATGACTCTACTACATCAATACAGTATATGAGGGCTCATTATAGAGAATTGTGATTCTCGTCCAGTATAGCTAATTGACACAACCATATCCATAAATATATCCACAATATATCCATTAATATATCCATAAATATCTTAATTGATTCTAGTGCTATGTACATCCCTAAATTCTCTCATTGTCCTCATCTTTGATCATACATAGACTTCTAGAATAAGTATAGTTTCAATAATATAATGTTTATATCATAAGTATGAATTATTCCTTCATAATCCCCCTTAATTACTACTTGTGATTCAATCTAGAAGTCTTGATTTGTCTTCATCTTTAGTCTTCTTCATCTGCATCATATTTTGTCTTCTTCATTTGCATATGTTTCTTCAATTGTCGTTGTAGTCCTATATTAACATGAGCTGCATATTTCTTTGATAATTATGGATTTTGATTCAATCATCTAAACTGCATCATATTCATATCAAGTATTTCTTTATCTTAACCTTGACCTTCCCATGGGTTTTCTATGGGTTACCCTTCAACCGTTACATTATACCTAGGGTTTTCCTCGACTCACCTTTAACCATTACAAACTTGAATGGTTTCATCTTACTAAGAACCATTCATTACATTAATTGGTTTCAACTAACAAAAGACCTCCATCTATCAATACAAAGTGTTTTTTGGTTTTCCAAGAACTAGTACAAGAATACTTATGATTCATTTGACTCAAAACAATGAGTCAATACACTGACAACTCTTCCTAAACATGTTTAACTGAATTTTGGAGGACTAACTAACTCATGAACTTTGTATGAGAGATATTGTTGTACATTTGAAGACTTGACCCTGTAAAATATTTTCAACATAAAAACAACATTCTTCTATTTAGGGACATCTATCCAACCACATTGTACATATATGTGAGGATTTGATACTTCTCTATTCCAACACTTGTGATGATTGTGATTTTTAAGAACAAAAATACTTCAGGGATGTAAGTTCCAACTTTTTTCCTTTGCATGCCTTGTTCTACCACGATGACTGCAACATTGTTTCTACTTCTACACTTGATTTATTGTTGTGGATTTTTCCCCTAGTTTGTTGCTACTACTGCTACTTGGAGATGAATCATCTATTGTCAATGTTTCCCTTTTCAAAAAATTAATAGTTTCATTCCTTATTTGACCTTCATAACCAAGGCCTTCATTTCTTGGTCTTTTTTGAGCCTCCTTTTTGTCACCTCCAATTGCATTATCTTGCCCATATCCCGACCAATTTTTCCTAATACCGATGCACTTTCTTCCTAGTTTCCTCATCAGACATGCCCTTTAAACAATTAATGCATACCCATGATGTAACTAATGTTTAATCATAATTTATGGCGATTTATTAATAATTAGGATTGAATATTTGATGTTCAAAGGAATTTCTAATTACTTTTGATGGTTCAAGCAGACTTTATGATAACAATCCATGTTGTTGATATGATCCGGTGCCCATTATTGAGATCATCTAGTACTAGTTGTTGAGATCGTCCGGTACCCATTGCTGAGATCATCCGGTACCCGTTGTTAAGATCGTCCGGTGCCCGTTTTTTATGCTCATTCAGTATCGACTTGTATGCCTATGTGCATATGATAATGATTGTTACTCTCATCCAATACCAACTTGTATGAATATGTGCGTTCGATACCAATTGTTACGCTCGTCCAGTACCGACTTGTATGGCTGTGTGTGTCTGATACCAAGTTATGGAGTCGTGTGCATCCGATACCTATTCCAAATTCCTAGGATTGGTTGATGGAACAATATTGTTCTTAATGATTTCAAGGCATTTTGTTGGTTCGAACATTCTCTGTTCATTGGAGGTCATGATACATTTCATCACTCATGAACTTTGTGTCATGAGGATGAAATCGTTTCGTTAAAATTCGATGTATCATCCAATTGTAATAATTATACAAATAGTTGATGTTATCTTTGGACTTGGATTGTAATGATTACTTCTCTTTAAAAGAGAGAGCCTTGTAGATAATAGGATATAAAAAAATAAAATAAAGCACAATTATGTTGTAAGTTTGGTTATGGAACGACTGTGGATTGTACCTCCATTTTTATGAAGCAATGATATAATTTTTGTTTATAGATTATATGTTTGTGTTTACATCTTCTCTACTGTAAGTTTTGTTAAGAGCTACCTTGTTGGTATGACAAGGGGCCACTGACCCAACTAAGGTAAGCCTCTTTGTAATTAATTGTGAATATGATTCCAATTTTTTGCATGTGTGTGTGTATGAACAAAGTACTTTCATGTTTTGATTACAACATTTAATTCCTTCTCTGGTATGTTTCAGTGATGAATTTGGTAGCAGTTCCTCTGGATGTATGGTAATTTTGAATAAGAAAGATTTTTGTGTGTGATATCTCTGAGTAATGATTTCACATCTTTGTGTGAGTATGCGAGGAAAATTATTCAATTTAAGTGCTTTAATGTTTTGTCTAGACAAATTCTATAGTGTTGTTTTCATTCTGCAAATCTAAGGACAGGTTGGATATCCATATTTCACCATACATGAGCCTGTAATGGAGCATTATACCATAATCATCTTTCTTTCCCATAATTGATTAGGTTACACTCTGCATACATAGGTACAATTAAGACCTCCATCTCTCACCATACATGCACTTATAATGGACTATTTTTACCCTACCTGGTAGTTCTTTTAAGATCAATTAATTTTCCATAATGTTAATGGTTGTTTGTGTGGTTTTTCCAAGAGATATAATCATATCTCATATCTATTTTTCATGAGCCAGCAATGAGCAGATCCATCCCCTAAGAAAGAATTCTGAATTATACATTTGTTGATCAGTTTTTCTTTCTGAATTTTGAATTGTATGTGAAACAAAGTGTTATTTGAAAGGTGTGAAACAAAGTATTTAGTTTCAAAAGTGGTTTCTTACATAGACTATACTCAGCAGACATAGAAAATTATATGTTATCGGTACATACAGTACATCAACTCTATTGATTACAAAACCAGATTGACATATTAAATGATTGCAATTTATTGAACATATAATTGCACCAACATTTTGGCATCGTTGCCAGGGATTTTTAAACGGTAATAGGTAGTGTTTTGAATTAGATTTCTTTTATGGTTTTTGAGTGGTTTTAAGGGAAACCTGAGGGCGGGAAGAAGATGGTAAGACTTGAGGGAAGAGCCCACACATCCACTTTAATGGGCTTTCTCCAAAGTTAGGTTGTCCTCTTACCTTTAGGAGTTGAATTTTGTGTGAGTTAGTATTTAGATATTTTGTTTTATGCATAAACGTAGAGATAACAAAGGTAGATTTGTTACATCTAAAATTGCAAAAAAATCAAGAAACCCCCCCAAAGTTACAGAAAAATCAAGAAAAAAACCCCATACTAACTCAACTAGTGTTTGTGTAGGAAAAATACTCAGAGGGGAGAGTTCAAAGGAAGTAATTGAAACTATAACCAAAGGTACCAAATCTAAAGCTACTGTTCAAATTTAAAACATAGTACAACAAACAAGAAGGGAAGCACTGGCGACCCAATCAGAAGGAAGAGTTGAAAAAGAGACAAAGGTAGTGGTATAAGAGGTTGAATATTCCATTGGGGCAACACACAAAGTATTTGAACAATTGTATATACCAACCAACCCAGTGTTTGAACCATCACTTAGTGGGGAGACACCACCGATAGCCTACAACATGCTATTTGGAGATATGGCGGATGAAGAGGGAAATGCAAACAATGAAACCAAGACATTTGGATTCCCAATATAAGACATTACCAGAGATATTGCTATGAAGAATATTTCACTATCATCACTACCTCACTTCCATGGTATGTCAGCAGAAGATCCTGATTCATTTTTGTTTGAATTTGATATACTATGTAGGAGTTATAATTACACTGATAGTGCACAAAAACTAAAACTCTTTCCAGCCACACTTAAAGACTCAACATTAAGGTGGTTTATGAGCCTATGAGAACACACTATATTATCTTGGGATGGCATGAAGCAGACCTTCCTCCAGAAATATCAGGACTACTGCAGACCTAGGGATGCTAGGAATGACATATTTAAAATGCAGTTGTCTGAGGAGGAAAGTTTGGAAGATTATCTAGAAAGGTTCCTATATAACTATCAAAAGATGAAACAATTATCCTTAGACACAACCACAATTAGGACCATCTTCCTAAAGGGTATAAGGTATGACTGTATCGAGGTAATAAACCTCATGAGTTCTGGAGATGTATATCAGAAACCGTTTGTAGACATTGCATAGTATTATAAAAGGTAGTCTCACAGCCAAGCCAAAATAGGAAAAAGTGTAAGTGATCCTATAGGCAGAACTACCAAACCTGCTCCAGGAGGTGTTACAAGGATATAATTAGGGAATATACTTGAAAAATTCAAAACAAACATCCTAAATACAATCAACATCTAGTTAGACACTATGAAAATAAAAAAGAAACAAGAAGAAGAAAATGCTACTTTAGCAATTTTCTGTCCTCGGTGCAGGAAGAAGCACCCTGAAAAAGAATGTCCTATTAATGTTATTGAAATCTGTGGCCTTTGTATAGAATATCACCCTACCAATGAGTTCCTTTCTTTGCCTGGACTAAAATCCATTTTCAAGGGAGGGGGATAACCTCAGGAAACATCATTTTCCCCCAAGAGAGCACGGAGACAATGAAATCCTAACATGTTTTATGAACCTACTACATAATACCCACAACAACAATGGATTCATTCAATGCCTTATTCTCAATGGACACATCAACAACCACAATTCTATCCTTGGTAAAAAGGGTGGAGAAGCCCTGCATATGGTAATTTTCCTTTTCAACCACCGATTATTCCTAATTACCAATAATATCCTTCAAATATCTCTCAGCTATTACCAGGATTTAATCCACCTGCTTTACTTCCACCTTCCCAGCTGCAACAACAAATCACCTTGCCTTTGAACCCAAATCAATAGAAAGAAATGAAATCTACAGCTAATCAAAACCCCCCTCAGCCTACCCATATTCCTTCACAACCCATCCCTAAACTGAACAATAGACCTACTCAACCTGTATAGAACCTTGAAGTACAAAATTTCCCAACTTATGTAATAAATCCTACTTCACTAAATGAAACTCAATTGAGATCTGGGAAAGTCTTGAATAAACCAAATTCTACAGTGGTTATTAGAGAAGAAGAACATATAGATGGCAAACCTAATGAAGAAGAATACATCCCTATACAAGAGGAAATTCCCCCTCACACTCCTCAACCATAAAAAATACCTCAGGAAGCTAATCCTCCACCCTATCCATAAAGGCTACTTGTGAAGAAACCTGAGGCACCTCTAGGATATGACCTAGAATTTGAACTAAGGAGTGTATGTGTAAATATTCCCCTACTCCAATCCATTAAATATATTCATATCTATGCTAAAATTATAAGGGATATTTACATCAAAAATCATGGAAAGAAGAGGAAGGAACATCCTGTCATCAAAGTGGTTGGACAACTATCAAAATTTATATCAGAAATACCATCCAAATATAATGATCCAGGAAACCTAGTGGTGACTGTAGAAATTAATGGTATTTCTTTGTCAAATACCCTTATCGATCTAGGATAAACAATAACTTTTATGATTGTTGACACTATGAGTACGCTGCAACTAAATCATTTAAGGCTGACATAGACCTTGTTGGAATTGGAAGACAAATCAGTCTTTCAATTACAAAGCGTGTGTTTTCTTTAGAATTGTCTAGGGAAAGATCAGATTTCTTCTGAATAGTTCTCTTTAAAAGAAAACTTTTAGTTTGGGTTTCTTTGTTTTAAGAAAGTTCATTATTGCTTTTGGTGAAATTTTTGAAACAAAAAGATTTAATTTCTTGCTTTATATTAGATTGGGGGCATCCTTGCACTCAAAGTAGAGAAATTGCATGATTGATATTGATGAGTTTAATATATTTTGGGACATTTTGCATATGGGAATGAGAAATGTTTTCTCCTTCTCGTAGCATAGCTTTCATCGAAATGAAACGATTGCATCTTGATATCTTTGCATAATTTTTCGAGTCGGTCAAAACACCATATTGTCCATGCCATCTTCCTTTTGAGTAACAATAGCCATAAAATAAAGCGTTTATAAAAATTTATTAGACATTTTTATATTTTCTGGTAGCACACCTACATTAGATTAGTTGTAGGGATTTGGAATAGGTGTGAAAGATAACTTTCCAAAGCTACAAACAAACATAGAAT